>WHVD01000122.1:0-259989 GCA_015178975.1 Hysterangium stoloniferum
AATACTCAATTCACTGCAAGGTAAAATAATTTAAGTATTTGATATTAATCAGTGGCAGCCTAAATAGACTTAGAACCCCTGAAGTCAAGAGTTTACTTGAATATATGCACCCTACTTCGCAAAGAAGGTTTTGAGAGCTGCTTGTGCAAGCTTGTTCTTTTTCTGTAAAAACACTACTAAAATATGAATAACAATTCACTGATTCCGAAACTAGATTCGCCTTCGATTCTAGCTAGTTTATATATATTTTATACTATTTATCAAACAGTAAAAATATTAATAAACAGGTCAAAAGATTAGATATAGAATAAAACACTATTTGGCTAATATATGCTTTATTTACACTAACCTACAGGGTCTACTGTGATACTAACTTATCAGGATCTTAATGTAGTCTTAAGGATTCTGCAAGAATATTCTCAGTATTTGTTTATGCCAAAAACCGGGTAGAAATTAGAATATATGTATTTCTAATCTCAATATAACCTAAAATATTTATTACTTTAATTTATAACCAACAACTCAACTAGAGGTGGATTAGTAATAAAGGATAGCCAGCTACTCAACTAAGAGGTGGCAAAAAGAGGAACAAGTTGTTTGTCAGAAGCTCAACTAGAGGTGACAAGGGGTAGGATTATTACCAGAAGCTCAACTAGAGGTGGCAAAGGGATCCTGAGATAGCTTAGGTCAGCAGCTCAACTAGAGGTGACTAAGTGTTTGTATATATTTATCCAACAGCCCAACTAGGGGTGGAATATAACTGCTGATGCAGTGCACACTGATGTGGTGTAGTAAATGGGTTAAAATAAGTTATATTTCAGTGGTGGAGCAGAGCTCCTTATATACAGTAAAATCTGAGACATGGGAGAATGTTCTAGCTACTTGTTTTACCTATTTTTAGCTATTTTACCTGGAATCTGCTGGAATATTCCAGGAGTTTCTGCTACTTTCCATTGTAGCATATATGCTGATGTAATGTTCTCGCGCGTCGCGAAGTTGCTGATTTCGTGCGCGCGCTGATTACATAATTTTCCCGCGCGTGTCGCGTTTGTGACAAGTCGTCACATTTTGTGACGACGGTCCACTTGTTGTGACGACAGTCACCGTTGTGACGACAGTCACCGTTGTGACGACAGTCACCGTTGTGGACGACAGTCACTTGTTGTGACGACATGTCACTTGTTGTGACGACAGTCACCGTTGTGACGAAGGTCACCATTGTGACGAATGTCACCGTTGTGACGAATGTCACCGTTGTGACGAATGTCACCGTTGTGACGAATATTCCCGCGCGTTGTGCAATAAGCGCCAAAAGGCCGACTTCGAAGATTTTTAGTTAAAAAAGAATAAACAGTAGAATTTCGATAGTTCTCCCAAATTAAATCATAAAAATATGAAATAAATTGTAAAAATCAGGTTAAATTCAGGAGAATATTGTACAATAATTTCGTCGCAATATAAGTACATTTGAACCTGTTTTTATCAATTTGTTTAGGGGGGAGATTGGTTAAAAATCGGAAAAAACCTAAAAATACATAACAAAATCCCCTCTCTTTTTTGACTAGATGTCTTCTTCGAAAAGGCTGTCGTTGGAGTATTCACTCTTCAATTCAGAATTGTCAGAATCATCGGAAATATCTATAAGAATAGGAAGATTTTCCGAACTAGAGTCAGTTCTGTCATTTTTCTTGTAATAGTTGATAAGCAAAGGAGAAGTCGTTTGGGACTTCATATCTATCGTGTCAGGATGCTTTAAAAGCATTTCGTGTTTTCGAAGTTATTTTATGTTGTTTTTATGTTTTATGATGTCATTATGAAGAATTCGAAAGAATCTTCTAGCATATATGTGAGACTGCTTAGTGTTTTAGATAGTTCTTGGCCCGGTGTGTCATTTCCCAGGCTCTCAAGATCTCTGGCGCATTTTTTAGATCTCTTCGGGTCAACCATTCATCAAAATTAGGTGAGTACCCTACGAATCTTACTTTATATAATAAATTCTTGCGACCGCTTCGGGATTTTGACCATTTCTGGTCAATTATTGCCTCGACTTCATATTCAGGCATTTCTTCAAAATCTTCCCGGTTCAGATGCTTTCTCGGTCGACTTCCGAATTCTTCTGGTGAGTTTTGGTAAGATTCTAAATGCGCAATATTTAGAATTGGGTGAGTGCCGTAAGAAACTGGCATTCGCAGTCTATATGCTAATGAACTTATTTTCTTTAGAATCGCGAACAGTTCATCGTATCTCATTAATGACTTCAGAATTTTTTCTTCTTACATTCCACAATAGATTTAGATAGTTCCAAATTATTTGTACTAAATTTCTTGTTTGAATGTAAGTCGAATTCGATTATTGTATTTCTTGCCGCATATATGACTCAAATTAAGCGCCCTTCTGCTTATATTTCGATCTGTCTCAGATTCTTCGACAATTTGCTCATTGGAGTCGCAAAATCTTTTTGACATTCGTGAGTCATTTGTTTCCATATTTCCGTCACTAATTACTTCATTTTTAGAGCTTAGTATATTTTCCGGCATTAAGTGCAGATGACTAAGCCGTGACAATGGCCGGTAGTTGAATAACAAAAAACATATGACGAATTTCGTTATAGAATATCTACTAGTATAGAATGCAAATAAAAAAAACTATTTAGAATAACAACTCAATAGTTTCCTTTTGACTCTATATAAGCTCTAAGTACCCTTGTGAGAATTCGCTTGATTTTCTCTGTTCGGCGGTCAGTTTGTGGGTAATAGGCCATGGTAAGCGCTTTCTTTATTCCTAATCGAGCACAGATTGCTCTCCAAAATATTCCGGTCCATTTTCTATACCATTTAGATATGTATAGTCTTAGGAAGTTATAGTATATTATCATATGTTTAAACAATAAATTGCCAATGTACTCCTTAATGTCAGTGATTCTATTGGGTATGATAATTTCATATTTAGTTAAGTTATCAACAATTACTAATATGTTATCATAACCTTGGCTTTCTGGCAATTTTGGAGTGAAGTCCATAGTTATTATTTTAAATGTCCAGGTTGAGATTGGAATGGACTGTAAAGATCCTACAGGGACATTTCCCTTTACTTTGGACTTTTGACATATATAATATGTTCTTCCATACTTTAACATTGATCTTGAAATTCTAGACCTGATTGAATTTTCAACTTCAAATTTCCTATCACAAAAACTAAATATCAATTCAGCTCCCTCCTTATTTCTCATAATAGATAGAGCATATTGATCAGCAAAGTCATTTCCCAAAATAAATGGAGTAGTCATTCCTTCAACTACATAAACTTCAACCTTTAATTCTACAGGTCCTTCATTTGTATCAAAATATATTGGTATTGATACAAATCCTGATAAGGTAGAAGATCCTGTTATTTGAATTAAATTGATCTTTTGTCCAGTTTTTATCTTAGGTGGATTGTTTATTTTGTTGAATGATGATTGAGATATCAGGGTGATATCTGCTCCAGAGTTTATTATGATTCTGATTTGATTTTGTCCATAATTATTAAGCCATGCCTTAGTAGCCATAGCCTGCGCACCAAGAAAGGCACATCCGGGTGGGCGTGACATTAACCTTTTTAATGATAAAATATTGTTTTTAGTCTCAGAAATAAGTTGAGTAACATAAGATCTGGTCTTGAACATGCCATTTCTAAATTTCTGAGATATATCTTGTTTTTCAAAGGTTTGTCTGGCTTCTAACTTGCTCAGAGATTCATTAGAATCTAGGGATCCCCTCAGAGAAGACTGTGGCTTCATTTTCAAAGTATCTGAGCCACACTCCAAATCCATTACAGCATTCACCTGAAGGGCCTTATGAAAATCCGGTTTTTCTTCCTCCTCTGAACTATCTGATGATTCTAACTTTATTAAGTCTTTACTAGAATCATTTTGAGGGGGATTTTCATCTTCTGAACTAGCATTTAGATAGGCTTCTTCATATTCTTCCATGGCCTTGATATACTCTTCATCATGGACAATTAAATTTGCTTTGGCATTTCTAGAACCCTTTCTAGAATACTTGCACTCATTATCCCAATGCTTAGGACTGCCACAATGTCTACATGGCCTAGCTCCTTTGCTTTCAGGAGTAGAACCTTTGGAAATTGTTCTATCATCCCTAGGGAATTGAGGCTTGCCTATAGTAGTTGAAGCACCAATAAGGTTGGTTCTGGCAGACCGGAAGAAATTCCTCCTGCTTGAACCTTGATCAGGACCTGGTAGATTAGATCTAGAAGTCCTTGGTGCATCACGCATCATTTGTTCAAGCTGCCTTACTCTTCTATCTAGTACATTATCATGACTTGGGAATGGAGTATGCTCCAGTGCTTCTTCATGATATTTAATTGCTGCTGCAAATTCTACTAGGTCCTTGCAACGATGTACATCTAAGATAGTTGTCCAGAATTTAGGTGCTCCATTCATTACTTCCATCATAACTTCTGAATCACTCATGCTATACACTAGACTAAGTAATTCAGATTTTCTGATATAGTAATTGCTTGGTGATTCTGTTGTATATCCAGCTTCTCTGTAGTGTGCTCTGTTCGCTCGGCTCTTTTGTCTATCAAGCCAGGCTCGGTTCATATAGTATGTGCATACTACATCTCGAAGTGTACCCCAATTCTGCATTGCTTCTCTTCTATAACTACTTGGTAAAGACCAGAACCATAAATCTGCATCCTTCTCAAGTCTAGTAGGTACAACTTCTCCTAGCTGGTTATATATGCTTGTACTACGCTCTGATAAGTTGTTTATCTTCAAAACCCATTTGGCAAGAGTGTCAGGATCACCATCCCATTTGGGTACAACATCAGACTTCAACTTAAGATCAAAGTGAGCTCCTTTATCTTCTTGCTTTGCCCTAGATAATTCTGACAGTCTCCTAATACCCTTAGGTCTATGGGATTTATCCTCAGGTGAGCTATCACTACTCCCTGGATCTCCAGGAGGCTGAGGACTTCCTGATCTTATTTTCTGACTCTTTTCACTAGGTAATCCCCTCTGATGATGTCTCAAGGTTGGCCCAAGCTTTGGGTGAGGACTAGGTGAATGTGGTGGACCATAGTCACTATCAGATGATGGCTCATCAGGTGGAAAACTAGCTTTAGTGTACTTAGGAATTGAACTTGGCTTTGGTAAGTTATAGGCTCTTGACTTTTTCCCTAAGTACTGCTTATTATCTTCAAAGATATCAGATAATCGGCGTGATTCAGTCAGATGTATTGGATGTTCTTGATAAGGTGATCTTTTAGAAGTAATTCTTGGCTCAATCTTTACTTCTGCTAGTCTTCTTCTAATAGACTCAAAGCCATGCTCCTTATGAGGTGGCTTCATGGGTTCTGATTCTTGGGGAATTGACTGAATTTCAGTAGGATGAGCTGGTGTTGAAGCTTCAATCCCCTCAAATTCGACTGTAGGGCTAGGGCCTCTTGAAGGTAACTTCAATTCTTTTTCTTTCTTTTCTGATGGCATCATTGTCTTATGATCATAGAAATAAGCTAACAAGTTTTCAACTTCTTCTCTATACAAAACAGATATTATTTCAAAATCATTAGCATTCCATGCTATGAGTGGATTGTTGTCAGATCCCCAACTAGGCATACTAGGAATCCAATCTTTATTTTTATTTAGAATAGGTATTGATCTGACCAAATGCCTTTCTAACATATGAGTGAAATTTTCAAACTTAATTGGATCTAAGTAATATCCAATTAAGTCACTAGAATCACTAGTAGTTGGTGTTCCAACTAACAAGTCTTCTAATGCATTCAGTAGTGGCTGAAAGAACTTTTCAGCATAACGAGGTAGATACCCTAAGTTCACTCTTTCCTCATTTGGAAATTCTGACATGGCTAATGCCAACATAATATCTCGGCGGTGATTCATTCTTGGATCACCATCATAAGTTCTTCTCAATCTGACAGTACCAGGATACAAATAAGTCTTGTCCTTAGCTATATCCTCTCTGTCAGTAACTTCTTTTACTGGTTCAAAACTGAAACACTGAATTGGTGAAGCAGGTATAGTAACATTCAAGAACCTTTCATCCCTTTCAGAAACTTGTTCTGTTATGGAAGATAGTTCTTGAGCCATTTCTGCTTTAAGAGTTGGTGTAGATAACATTGATGGATAGGAGTTGGATGTAAGTAAGTTTTTTTGTTTGTTTTAAAATGTAACTATTGTAAACTAAAAGCTAATTTATTTAACACTCAGTTGTCAGCTGCAATAGCCTAATCCCAGAAGCACAGGAGTGACTACCTGGTTCTTTTCTGGAGAACTAAAGACTGTCTCAACCAGAGAATCAGTCCCAACAGTTGGTGTTATGAAACGGATAAGAATGTCCTTGACAATCGGTAAACTACTTAAGAAACTAAACTGCTAGATAATCACAGTATTTCCCAGAGCGTCCACCAATTTGTGATGTATTAGCCTTATTTTAATACTATTTTCCGAAAAAGGAGTCCAATGCTCTATCAAAATGTGCAAATACTCAATTCACTGCAAGGTAAAATAATTTAAGTATTTGATATTAATCAGTGGCAGCCTAAATAGACTTAGAACCCCTGAAGTCAAGAGTTTACTTGAATATATGCACCCTACTTCGCAAAGAAGGTTTTGAGAGCTGCTTGTGCAAGCTTGTTCTTTTTCTGTAAAAACACTACTAAAATATGAATAACAATTCACTGATTCCGAAACTAGATTCGCCTTCGATTCTAGCTAGTTTATATATATTTTATACTATTTATCAAACAGTAAAAATATTAATAAACAGGTCAAAAGATTAGATATAGAATAAAACACTATTTGGCTAATATATGCTTTATTTACACTAACCTACAGGGTCTACTGTGATACTAACTTATCAGGATCTTAATGTAGTCTTAAGGATTCTGCAAGAATATTCTCAGTATTTGTTTATGCCAAAAACCGGGTAGAAATTAGAATATATGTATTTCTAATCTCAATATAACCTAAAATATTTATTACTTTAATTTATAGCCAACAACTCAACTAGAGGTGGATTAGTAATAAAGGATAGCCAGCTACTCAACTAAGAGGTGGCAAAAAGAGGAACAAGTTGTTTGTCAGAAGCTCAACTAGAGGTGACAAGGGGGTAGGATTATTACCAGAAGCTCAACTAGAGGTGGCAAAGGGATCCTGAGATAGCTTAGGTCAGCAGCTCAACTAGAGGTGACTAAGTGTTTGTATATATTTATCCAACAGCCCAACTAGGGGTGGAATATAACTGCTGATGCAGTGGCACACTGATGTGGTGTAGTAAATGGGTTAAAATAAGTTATATTTCAGTGGTGGAGCAGAGCTCCTTATATACAGTAAAATCTGAGACATGGGAGAATGTTCTAGCTACTTGTTTTACCTATTTTTAGCTATTTTACCTGGAATCTGCTGGAATATTCCAGGAGTTTCTGCTACTTTCCATTGTAGCATATATGCTGATGTAATGTTCTCGCGCGTCGCGAAGTTGCTGATTTCGTGCGCGCGCTGATTACATAATTTTCCCGCGCGTGTCGCGTTTGTGACAAGTCGTCACATTTTGTGACGACGGTCACTTGTTGTGACGACAGTCACCGTTGTGACGACAGTCACCGTTGTGACGACAGTCACCGTTGTGACGACAGTCACTTGTTGTGACGACAGTCACTTGTTGTGACGACAGTCACCGTTGTGACGAAGGTCACCATTGTGACGAATGTCACCGTTGTGACGAATGTCACCGTTGTGACGAATGTCACCGTTGTGACGAATGTCACCGTTGTGACGAATATTCCCGCGCGTTGTGCAATAAGCGCCAAAAGGCCGACTTCGAAGATTTTTAGTTAAAAAAGAATAAACAGTAGAATTTCGATAGTTCTCCCAAATTAAATCATAAAAATATGAAATAAATTGTAAAAATCAGGTTAAATTCAGGAGAATATTGTACAATAATTTCGTCGCAATATAAGTACATTTGAACCTGTTTTTATCAATTTGTTTAGGGGGGAGATTGGTTAAAAATCGGAAAAACCTAAAAATACATAACAGGTTCCAAGTCCGTTGTACCACTGCATTATATGAAATTCATGACTGGGAGTTGGCTGTTAAGTATATAGTGACTTCAGACCATCTACAACGTGAGGAGTGGAGTGTTCCTCAGATACTCACTCGGCAGGCAACCACAGAGGATTCTCCGAGCCTATCATTTCTGTAAATGTTGTTCATATCCCTAAGGGGAAGATGGCTGGGAAAAAATGGGATCAGTCAAACTGTGGAGGTGTCGAAACAGTCGAGCGTACCTCAATGCAGCCCAAGGATTTTACTCGCTGGTTGCCAAAGCCAGTTGTCATTGAGGCATTCATTAATGGTCGACCAGTAAAGGCTCTCATTGATAGCGGGTCATTGGCAGATTTTATGTCAATAGCCTTGGTTGATCAGCTGCGGGTTACTAAAGAACCACTGGTAAAACCACTGACCCTTCAGCTGGCTGTACATGGATCACGGTCAAAAATCAATTTTTCCGCAATGGCTAAGTTTACCTATCAGGGTATAAATTGCTCTCGCTGTTTTGATGTAGCTAACCTTGATTCCTATGACCTGATATTGGGGACTCCATTTATTTTTCAACACTGAGTTATGCTTGGCTTGGGTTGAATCCTACATGAGTTAATATCAGGTCAAACCTACCACTCCCCCTCGAAGGGGACATTGTAGCAGTACTACACTCAACAGCGGTGGAAATTTTTGAGGATGAGTTGGAAAGGTTAAGGGCTGACTTGCGGGCTGAAGCAGCTGATCTGGACCCTGATACAGCATCCATGTGACTACCCCCCTTGCAGGCAGTCAACCATACTATTCCACTGATAGACGAGGCAAAGGTCTACTCATGGTGACCATCTAAATGTCCTGAAGCTATGCGTCAGCTGTGGCAGGATAAGAAGAATGCCTACTTATGAAATGGTCGGTGGAGGGTAGCGATGGGTACAAATGTGTGTCCAATGCTTATCATCCCAAAATCACCAAATGCTGACAGAACTTTATGGATACACACAGTGGTCGACAAGCACGAACAGAATGCCAATACCTATAAGTTAACGACACCCTTGCCGGATATCGAGGCCATCCTGCAGAATGTTGTGTGTCATAAGTACCATAGCCTCATTGATGGCAAAGATGCATACAAGCAAATCTGAGTGGTACCTGTGCATGTTCACCACACTTTGTTCACTTCCCCCGATGGGACCATGGAAAGTTTGACATTACAGATTGGTGACTGCAATGGACCATCCACATATCAGACTCTCATGAACCATCTTTTTGCATCATACATCGGGGTGTTTATGGATGTATACCTTGACAACATCATGGTATATTCAGATTCCATTGAAGATCATGTAAAGCACCTCCAAACCATCTTCAAGGTGCTCCATCAGGAGAAACTATACCTAGCAGTCGACAAGATGCATTTGTTCACCTCAGAACTGAACTTATTAGGGCATGTGATAAATGATAAAGGAATAAAGATGGACCCACATAAGGTAGATATGGTAGCCAACTGGAAGGTACCTACAAATAAGGCCCTCTTGGCTGGTTTTCTGGGGGCAGTTGGCTATCTGGCTAATAACTGCGAGGGCTTTCGAATTCCCATGGCCAATCTGACCACACTTACCAGTGTCAACACGGCATGGCAATGGGGTGCAACCGAACAACATGCTTTTGAGGATGTAAGCGTATTGTTCATGCTCATTGAGACCGGTATCGGATTGCTTTGAACTACTCACCAGGTCACCCAACTATCAACCTGGTTACAGATGCATGCTTAACTGGTGCCAGCAGTATCCTGAGTCAAGGTGATGATGTAAGGACAGTGGCAGTGGTATCCTTCTGGTCCAGGAAGTTCAACTCTGCTCAGCAGAACTATCCTGTGCATGAGCAAGAGTTGTTGGCAATTGTTGAGTCCTTGAAGCAGTTCCTCAGTTACTAGGAGTCAAATTTCGAGTGTGTACTGACCATAAAGGTATAGAGTATATCCTTACACAGTCTTAAGAGCCTATCTCCAAGGCAGACACATTGGCTGGACCTTTTGAATGAGTTTAACTTCGATATTCACTTTATTACTGGGGAGTCAAATACATTTGCTGATGCACTGTCGCGGATATACAGTAACGAACCTTTGGGGATTGTAAGGGCAGAATCTGAGTATGTAACTGATGCGCCACTCTTGGATGATGAAGAGAAGGGAGCAAAGCTGGCTCCAAGGGTATGGGGGATAGGTGTGTCAACACCATTGTACACTGGGTCTACAGTACTGGTCGCCAAGGAACCATCAAGGAAGTCGAGTAGGGTGGCCACTCGTCCACGTCCATCGTATGCAACATTAGCTGGAATAGTATCACGGGACAATGTGGTGGGAAGCCAGAAGAATGTACCGTGGATCAGACTGGGGAAAGTTCCCCTGGTCATCCCACAGAGAACACACCACAGGAGATGAGGGCAGGTACACCTAGCGATGCTACAGGACCCAGCCCTTCTGAAGAGATTGACCCACCATCGACAAAGGAGGGCAGGAGACACCAGTCACAAGGGGGATCATTCTCCAATTTTTCTCTAGCAAATATTGTTTCAGACTCTAATCCAGTGCTGGACATTCCCAACATATTTCAGGGAAGGTATGGTACTGACCACTTCTTTTCAAAAATACTGGTCGCACCGAGGGAGTATAAAGGTTTCAAGTTGCAGGACGGCCTTTTGTTCTTCAATATAGCTGGGACCAAACTCCTTTGTATACCTGACCTTACTGTGGGCAACAGACACGTGTGAGAAATGGTAATCTCACAGGCACATTCGATTTTGGTCCATTTAGGGGCATGGAAAACTGCCACATATTTGCAATCCACGGTGTGGTGGCCATCGATGACGAAGGATGTGGGATTAATCCTTCATCACACACAGATTGGTCAGCGAGCAGAACGGCACAATCGGTTTCCAGTGTCTCACCTGTCCAGCATGCAGTGTTTGCCTTATATTTATGTTGGATCCACTTTACCTCTCAATTCATCTTCCTCCTTTGGCTGTCCTACCATGTCTACCGAGGATGGCCAGACACAGATTGCTTCAGATTTCTTCACTGCGACTTTAAATGCCATACAGGATAGCACTCTGAAAGGGGTGCAGATCGCATGGGCATTACAGAGGGAAGAGGTGGAGAAGGCTCACCAACACATTATTGAGGCACAGGAGCAACAGAGGCATACAGTGACTCAAAAAACCCTTCGCATGTTTCACCCTTCAGACTTATATCCCTGATAGCTCAAAGAATAAAAATGAAACAATATCAAGAATATTTGTGAATATGCACTATCATATCTAGATTATGGAGGTATGATGCCATTACATAAGCTCCAAATATGGAAATATTACAAATATTTATATACAAGAGACTCATGCGAAGGGCTTTTTTGCTGGCAACTTTGATGACTATAATGCTTACAGTCATGTGACCTTGTTGATTGTTTACCTCCAATTGGGTCATATTAACAAAATCATGTGATGTCACATGACCATGTTGTACTGGAGTATAAATATATGGTCTTTAGCAACCAGCAATGCTCCAATTCCCAAAATGCACACTTTGTCTCTTGCCAGCCAGAATCATATCCTCTCATTGCTTGATGTTAGCCATTCAGCTAGCCACATTGCAGCTTTTACTGGTCATAGCATTTTCACAGTCTCTAAGCTTCACTCTAAGCATTGTTCTCATCTCCCTAAGTCCATTGGTGGTTGTCCCCCAAAGCTTTCCCCTACCAACATTCACTGCACAGCACCTCATCAGCTCTGGGAAGGCTGACACTGCTGTTTATGTGGCCAAAGCTCTTAGGAGTGTCACCAACCAGTTCATCTGCACCCAAACTGTGTACAATAGTCTTAATATGGTTGGGAATGCCTCAATAACCCTTCTAATGTTTGGTACTTCAGATTTACATCCCTGATAACTCAGAGAATAAAAATGCAAAAATATCAAAGATATTTTTGAATATGCTCTATCATATCTATAATATGGAAATACAGTGCCATTACATAAGCTCCAAATATGGAAATACTACAAATATTTATATATAGGAGACTTATTGGAAGGGATTTTTTGTGAGGTTTGGAGAAGGATTTGTGATGTTATGGGCTACATGCTGTGGGAAGGACCTGGGTATTCTTTCAAGATAGATGAGAGGATGGATAAGGACCTTTATCTTAAGATTATAGAGAAGGACCTTCAAGCCAGCTTCAGCTATTATAGAAAATATGTGGGTGATGTCATCTTTCAGCAAGATCATGACCTTGAACATACCTGCAAGAAGGCCCAGACTTGGTTTCAAGATAATGATTTCAATGTTCTCCCATGGCCAGCACAGTCTCCAGACCTCAACCCCATTGAACACTTGTGGGACTATGAAAAGAGGAGGCTAAGGGATACTGGTGTTGTGGGAGAGGGTGGAGGAGGAGTGGAACAAGATTGATGCAGAGGTGTGTCAGAATTTGATTGAGAGTATGCCTAGGAGGGTTGTAGCTGTGTTGAAGGCAAAGGGTGGCTATACTAAGTGCTAAATATAAGTAGTTTTGTGGGTCAGAGTGGTCAGCAAAAAAACCCTTCACATGAGTCTCTTGTATATAAATATTTGTAATATTTCCATATTTGGAGTTTATGTAATGGCATCATACTTCCATATTCTAGATATGATAGAGCATATTCACAAATATTTTTGATATTGTTGCATTTTTATTCTTTGAGTTATCAGGGATATAAGTCTGAAGGGTGAAACATGCGAAGGGTTTTTTGAGTCACTGTATGATCGCCGATATCGCAACTGCACACAGTAGGGACTGCACTCGCATGTGGAGGGAGCAGAACCAGTCTGTTGCATTGGCAGAGAGATTAGAGCCATGTGAGATGGCAGCACGGCAGCACGATAGGGAACAGGAGGGTAGTAGTCATGGCTGACAGGGCAAGTGAAAGAAGAAGAGGGTTGTTTCTTCGACCATGGGGTCACTTCTTCAGCAGATTGAACCTATTGCTGTGCAACAGGGGAGAATAATGCCTGACACTACTATCAGTACTTCACTCTCTTGTAGTATTGCTACGATGGACAGCAAACATTGTCCAGCACAGGGAGCTAAAATATGTGTTGGAAGGTCAGGACACGACCATTTCAATGGAAATTGATACTGGGAGTGGCAGGCAGGATTGGAGTGACGAACTTGATGAGTTGGAGCAAGGGGTTATGGAATTATACAGTTAAGTCAGTCTGCTGTGAGTTGCACACTCCATTGATGGCAGTGTGGGAGGGCAGGTGTAACGGTAGCGGACTTGGGTTAGGGCGGACTTGGCATCGGGGCTGCTGGGCCCACCTGGCTGGTGGTGTCTTGGACTACTAGTTGTTTGTTTCATGGGTTTTTATGTACTTGTTGCAAGGGGCTATACTGCTATTATCATAAATAGGTAGATCCCTTGTATTGTTACCTTAGTCTCTTTCGAATAGGAACCTAGTCCTACTCATTTCGTTCCCTTTTGCAAAGAGCTCTCTGTGGGATTACGCTACTCCTTCATAGCAGAACCCTTACACCACCATGGCCCAAAATCCACCAATGCAGCAAATATGTATCCATCATGGCCCACAATCCACCACTAGGGCTACAATCCAGGCCATTGCTACAATCCAGGCCATTGCTACAATCCAGACCATTGCTACAATCCAAGCCATTGCTACAATCCAGGCCATTTCTACAATCCACTGCTACCACCATTCACTGTCAGCTGAACTGAGAAAACAAAAGATATATGTTGTACAACAGTACAGTGGCTCAAAAAAGTGTTCCAATGTTTTTCTATTTTGGAAAGATTGATTCACAATACAAATACCAGAGATCAGACAATTCTCAAAAGGTATCCAATATAGTATAGCATCTTAGCTTGAACTTGACACTTGGCTTATGTAATTTGAATCCAAATTGGTGGAATAATAAATAAAACAAAATAATCACTCATTGGAATGATTTTTTGACCCTCTATTGTTTTGACAGAAAAGCTACTATTTCAGTAAAAATATAAGTCTAAACCACTTGTGAGAATAAGAAAGATATCATGTGACTTTGTTTACATCTGTTTGACATGTTGACAGTTGCTCAACCACTCTTAGCCTTTCCTACCACTATAAAAGCTACATTGTTGCAGGTGATGCTTGAGGTGTTCTCAAAGGTGTTCTCAAAGGTGTTCAATGGGATTTAGATTAGGGGACTAGGCAGGCCAGGAGAGTACTTGAATGTCATTGTCTTCAAACCACTGTTTGGCCTTCCTAGATATACTGTATGTTTTGGATCATTGTCCTGTTGAAAGTAATGTTTGCCCCCCTCCATTTCTAGCATTCCAAAGCTTTCTACCACTCCATCCTCCAAAATCATACTGACCAGCATCCATTGTTCCCTGAACCTCCACAAATCTTCCCACCCCATTCCACCCCATAGAGCCCCATAGTATGAGATTATATCCTCCTCCATACTTGACAGTTGGTGTTGTTGCTCAGTTAGATATTGGTTCCCCCCATTCTTCAAACATACACCTTTGCACCAGATATGTTAGGGCAACACTAACAAGGCTACCAAAACACAAAAGGAACAAGAGAGAGGGCAAGATAAGGAGTAGGAGAATGGGAAGTATTCTGTCACACGTGGGAGTATTTTGTGACACATGTACTTTCATGCACTGTAATGGCATGGGAACTTTGTCAATCCTGTGGGAGCTTTATCTTTGCCGGTGCGGGAACACAGGAAGCTCATGGTCAAGCGTTAAGGCTGCAACTCTTATCTCCCTTCCCTCTCTCACCCAGCTGTCTTCTACTCAAAGTTGCCACCTGCAATTATTTCTCAAGGTACTAAACCTTTGTCAAGGTGTGTTAACACTGTATTCAATCCCATTTAATGTTCCTTTTTCAAAATTAATAATTATTTATTATCATATTATCCTGCAGACAGAATCTGCCTTCCTTCTGGCCCTCTACTCTCCATATTACAGGAGGCTCTTCTCTGAAGTATTTCTGGACTCTTGGGGATATATCATAGGTGTGGTGAGTCTGTAGTTACAGTGCCTCAAAAAACCCTTCTCATGTTTTGTACTTCAGGTTTATATCCCTGATAACTCAAAGAATAAAAATGTATAAATATCAAGGATATTTGTGAATATGCTCTATCATATCTAGATTGTGGAAGTACAATACCATTACATAATCTCCAATTATGGAAATACTACAAATATTTATATACAAGAGACTCATGAGAAGGGTTTTTTTGCTGACCACTCTGACCCACAAAACTACTTATATTCAGTATGTGGTATAGCCACTCTTTGCCTTCAATACAGTTGCAAACCTCCTAGGCATACTCCCAATCAAATTCTGATACACCTCTGCATCAATCTTGTTCCACTCCTCCTCTACCCTCTCCCACAACTCCAGTATCTCTTTTGGTTCAACCTCATACTCCCCCAGCCTCCTCTTGATATGATTCCACAAGTGTTCAATGGGGTTGAGGTCTGGAGAATGTGCTGGCCATGGGAGGACATTGAAATCATTATTTTTAAACCAAGTCTTGGCCTTCTTGCAGGTATGTTTGGGGTCATTATCTTGCTGGAAGATGACATCACCTACAGATTTTCCATAATAGTTGAGGCTGGCTTGAAGTTCCTCCTCCATAATCTTGAGATAAAGGTCTCCATCCATCCTCTTATTTATCTTACAAGCATACCCAGGTCCTTCCCACAATATGCACCCCCATACCACCGCAGATCCTCCTCCAAACGTCTGAGTCCCCTAAACCAGCCTGTTACTCAAGCCCTCCCCAGCCTTTTTCCAGATCCACTTCCTCCCATCTAATCCCAACCTGTTGATTTTGGTTTCATCAGACCACACCACCTTCTTCCAGTCCTCCACAGTCAAATGCTGATATGCTATAGCAAAGTCCATCCTTGCCTTCCTATGCTTCTTGCTGAGAAGGGGCTTTTTCTTCTTCATCACAGCCCATCCCAACCATCTTGAGACTATTGTGCACAGTTTGGGTAGAGATGGACTGGTTGGTGAGATTCCTAAGGGCTTTGGTCACATCAACAGCAGTGTCAGCCTTCCCAGGGCTGATGAGGCACTGTGCATAGTGAATGTTGGTAGGGGAAAACTTTGAGGGACAACTACCAATGGACTTAGAGAGATGAGAATGATGCTTAGAGTGAAGCTTAGAAACTGTAAAAATACTAGGACCAGTAGAAGCTGCAATGTGGCTAACTGAATGGCCAATGTCAAGCAATGAGAGGATATGATTCTGGCTGGCAAGAGACAAAGTGCGTTGCTAAAGGCCATATATTTATACTCCAGTACAACATGGTCATGTGACATCATGTGACATCATGTTATTTTGTTGATAGAACCCAACTGGAAGTAAAAAATCAACAAAGTTACATGACTATAAGCACTTATAGTCATCAAACCTGCCAGCAAAAAAACCCTTCTCATGAGTCTCTTGTATATAAATATTTGTAGTATTTCCATATTTGGAGATTATGTAATGGTGGAATTATCTATCGGAAAGCCAAACAGTGAGCAGACTGTCAGGTCTCTGGGTTGATCAAGGGCAGAGGGAGAGTGTGTGTGTCAGAAGTCCAAGAGAAGAGTAAAGAACTAGTAGGAATAACTCAGTCAATATTCTGATTCCTGTAACTACTTTACAGTTCAGTATATATATGTGTTTCCAGTGTCTCGCAGTACTAATGAGGAGACAAGGGACTACTTAAAGTAGAACAAGGTTGTTACTAATCAGGAATACAACAGGTAGGGGTTTCCAAGGTTTGGAGAATACATATTGGGATGAAAAGACAGGACATATTTGGAACATACAGATGTACTATTCAGGACACAAGAAGATAGCCTAAAAAGGAAGTTCAGTATCCAATGGGTATCCAAAAATGTGGGGCAATGTCAGGTGACTCAGAGATCCTATGGGATTCCAAGCACAGGTTGTAACACTGTTTACACCTTAGCTCCTCTATCCTGTCATTTCAATGTTTGGCATTTTGTTTAAAGACATTATTATTGATCAACCAGGTCATGAAGCAACTGAGTAAGATTGTGAGGTGGTAGCATGGTGGGGCTTGCCCCCCATGGGTCATAGCCTTGTAGATGGGTAAAAGTTGGAATTTTGAAATTTCTTAGAGCATGGAAAAATAGGAGATGATGGCAGTTCTAGGTTAAGAGGCCTCCCTTGAACATGTTTATTTAGCCATCCCTTCACTTGCTATATGAAATGTTTTTTAATTATAAGATGGCACAAATACCCTTGGTGTTACGACCCGTTCCTGGATGTTTCAATATCCAACTTCTGACCTCCGACTACGGAACATCATAGTTACCGTATCTTCCACATTCTTCCCTTGTTCCACATTTGGTAATTTGTCTGTTGACAAGTATTCACTCATTTGTTTATTATATTTCTGTTTTGGAATATTGTCTTTCCAATTTGTCTTGTTGTATTCTGTTTTCAGAATACTTCCATTTCCATCTTATTGTGGTCTTAGTTTGTCGTACAATAACAAGTAGACTTATATTAGTTTCCACAAATTTGTACTTTACTTTAGATCTGATATCAACTTAGTTTCTTATTCCCTCTTCTGTCTTTCTGTACACTCGATATTCAGAACTCTTCAGAACTCTGAATATCCATATCTTCCATTGTAAGTCTCACCTTTGAAATTAAGGACTCTTGAGTGTTTGTGTAGAGGCACAGCACATAAGCTGAAGCCAATGTCCTAACCCTATCTGATAGTTCCCAACTTCCCAGTGACTTTCTGATAGTTCTGGAATAAGTTCCCAACATGGCACTTAACACTTGGCAAGTGTATTGACACACTGAAAACAGGCATTATTGATATGACATCACAAATGATGCTTCTTAGAACTATTTGGTAATTTAGAAGTGTAATGATGATGGCATTAAAGTGCGTCGAACCTCCAAGAAATACTGTAGTATTCTCGTTACTTTGTGATTCAAATCTTACGGGTTGGCTTCCAAACGAGGGAGTTAAAAAAAAAGAATCCCCATTAAAACCTATTAACCAGTGATATATTTCCATGTTTTAAAGAATTTTGGCCGTTGAGAGGATAAAGATTTGGATTATAGTAAATGAGAAGCCAAATTACGATTGCAGGAGATTCTGTGTTCCCCGTCAGAAGGGAATCGACATTCAAGATGTCGAATAGATATAGCTAGAGAAAGAGGTGAATATCGGAGCAAAAGAATATCTTTCCGTACCCATAAAATGCTCATTTGGGTCATATTAATCCATTTCTCCCAAGGTACTCCATGTGTTCTGCTCGATGGCCACGCACAGACCTATCAACAGACCACCGAATGATGGGGATGGCAATCTATTCAATATCTCGTAAGAGACACTATACTTGGGAGATACGTGTTGCACTCACCCAGCCGGACAGGTTAAGAAGCATATCGATGAGAATATTGTTCGAAGGTGCAGAACCACGAGTAGAAGCTCGGAAGACATTGGTAATTATATCTCCCGCAGACCGATGGTAACCATTCACAACCCCTAGACACGTTTAAATGAATCGTATTACGCTAAAAAAGAAATGACAGTTACCGTTTAATATGCCGGAAGCTACTTGTTCAGGTTTGAGGCCAGAGTCAACCTCCTCAATTTTGAGTGTGATCTTCGGTTTGGTCTTATTCTCTTCCTCGTAACCGGGTGTAAATATGGTGCAGGGAAAAAAGCAGTGGACGTCAATTCCGTATAGAATTAATTCCGAACGAAGACCTTCGGCGAGCCCTTATGTATACATTACAGAGGTTATATAATGGCAAAAATAGACAACCTAACCTTTAAGAGCGTGTTTACCAGGGGAGTACGAGGAGTATCCAATCATGGACATAAGCCCGAGGGTTGAAGAAACGAATACTATTTTACCCTGTACTTGGTCGCGAACCATTTTCTTTGTTGCAGCCTATAACATGATCTTACATGACGTTTCGATTTTCGCAGTAAAATCAACACATACCAGAGCAGTCCAAGCTTGTATCCAATACGAATTTACCATACCATCTAGAAGGAGTTGCTCTGTCTGCTCGATAAAGAAACTGGGCCTTGAGCTTCCAGCGCATGTGAAGACAGCGTCAGGAGCCTTGCCCCCATGCTCTGCGCAAGCAGTGTCTAGAGCTGCAGTAGAACCGTCGTTATCATTCAATGAGAAAGAGTAACATTTAATAATTTGTTCTGGGGTTTTTCGAGCGGCCTTGTGTATTTGAGCACCTATAAAATCTCGAAGATATATAAATAAACGGCGTACCTCCAATTTTTGTAAGGCTTTCTGCAGCTTTTCTTCATCACGGGCGACAATGGAAACATGGGCACCTCGTTCAACTAAGATTGTCCCTAGACAAAGCCCAGTTCCTGAGCTTCCGCCGGTGACATAGCAGTGCTAAATAAACCAAATTAGCACTAGAGAAACGAACCAGAACAGTATCACACCTTTCCTTTGGGGTCCCATATTTTCCGGCCAAACATTAGCACAATTGATTTAAACAACAGATACGACGATTAAGAATGAAGCAATCTTGGTAGGAGGTGAGGAGAGGTCGGTCAATAACTCCGCCCTCATGATTCTGGCGTACTCCGACAAATCTGGGAAGTAACGGCTAGCTGAATCCTGCAGCTGTCAACAAGAATGGTCCATTCCAGACCCCCGCATCCGGACTAGAACGTGTTTGCAAAGTGATATATATTACCAAACTAATATTTATCAGTTGCAAATACTTTCATTATCACTCAACTGTATAGGAAAAGCGCACGACCCGGCGACCGATCTCCGGTGTACTATATATAGTTCAGTCGAAATACGTAGACATTCGGATTCTTGCAAGACATTCGGAAACAGCGATACCCATATCATTACCAGTATCAGTTGTTCACCTAACGGTTTAAGGCTTATATTATATAGTCCGTACTTTACTCAAGATTTTTATCACAGAACAATGTGCCATGGTTGCCGTTTCCAATGATCTTTGATCTTGATGTCATCGTTACGGGGTAGTATAGTGAAATTCATTATGCTGGATGTATAAAAGCAGTACATGCTCATTGTACTTCAAAGTCGTTGGTAGCTGTCAGATGAATATGCGGTATGCTTTGAAACTGGGGCCGCTAAATCTATAGTTGAAATATTATCTTGACTGAGAACCACTGATAGATGCCAGGGTGTATCTCATGGTAGCAACGCCAAACGACGGAGATTATCCATCAAGATAACGGAATACACACAATGACACCTAGGAACGCATAATGAGTATGAAGATCAAATATGATAAGAAATGCTATCCCACCTCAGTACCTAGACGCGGGAGCCACATGAAGTATGAATACAAGCTCAATCACTTTTTTCAGGCACTCTCAGAAGCCATATTGTGATTGCATTCTCTAAACGTTTTGTGCCCAAAGTTGAATCTTTCTGTGATACCTTGCCAGTCGGGGCAAATTTGATCTCTGTCAAAACAGTGATTATCCTCCCTAACAGGATTCTATTGCAATTTTGAAGTAATATTTCGAAAGGAACAAGTATATTTCTGAAGTTGTCCCATTTATCCTAGCTACATCTATCATATTGGTCAATAACTAAGGAGTCGCTAATGACCAGCCTACATGACAAGATAATCTGGCTGAACTAGCGAGCACTCCGAGATGGCGAGATTGCTTTCGACATCATATACGGCAAATTTACTGATCTTCTATTTTCCTGATGATTGGGAGTTCTGAGTGGAGAACATCACAGACAAAGACAGCACCTCAGTTGAATGTTCAAGAGCCCAAAATATCGGCTTCTTCTCCTACTAGAGGCATATATAAGGATCCGATATTTTCAATGCCAACCCACGGACATCTTACCAGTAGATTGCAACACGTTAGAAAGGCGTTTCAGAAATTAAATGGGACAACCTTCACGGATCTTGTTACCTCGGCATTACGAGTCCAAAAAGTAAGGGTAGGTGCTAATTCATTGTATTTTTGACTATCGCTTTACCAGCTCATCAATATACATCAGGTTTGTCTTCGTTCCATGTCATTTCTGTCTTTCCGGTTAGGCAACTGAGCGACGATATTCTCAGCCGCGAGTTTGGCACTATGGGTAAGGTCCCATCTTGATTTTAGTCTTATGAGCTTCACAAGGCTGTAGAATGGTCAATGAATGTGCTTTACTGACGAGGTTATTATCTCCTCCTCAACCAACTGTGGGCGAAGGTCTCTGACTAGGGATAATGCCAGGTGGAACTAGTTTGGAAGTCAAAGTGGAGCATCATGAAAGTTCTGTATCTCATTACACGCTATCTCGCTGCCTTTGATACAGCTGGCAATTGGATATGTTGGTCACCCTTGACTTCACTTAGGAATCACGATTAACCCATCCGCAGACTTTACCGCAGTTCATCAGTCGCATCGCTAGCCAATATAGTTATTTTCATAACCGCACCAGTAAGAAGATGTTCACAACAAACCCTCCCGGAAGACTTGTCATTGACTTTTCCCTCCCTCTAGTCCGAATATTTCGATCTGGTAGTTCAGTATGCAGCATCTTCTTGGATCTCTGTTGCAATCTCGCACCTCAAATAGGCCTAGTTGCATCCTACACTACATCCTCACATGCCGAATCGTCCTCAACTTAAAGGAAGCTTCAGACGATCATTAGCGTCGTCAACCGTGCCCACGGATTCCCGCATCGGGCCCTGTCTGACAACTCCACAATTTATTTCATTACACACAGAGGAAACATTAATTGATTTCGGAGGTCATAAGAACTCGTTGCGGGAGAACCAACGAGTGCATGTGATTGAGGGTTGTAAGCCATATGGCCAAAAAATGTGTGGAACCTTCAAAGACTTGAGTTATTTATGTGTAGGAACAGCAATTGTGTTTCAATACTGCATTTAATAAAAATGACTCACAGAGTACTTCAAGTAAAGATCATTACAGTACCTTCAGCAGGAGAGCTGGCATTCATCCCTCAAATAATAATTATTCCAACTACAAAACAAGTGCCATTTGAACTGCATCATCAGCAGATTCCAGTCAGGCTAGCATTTTCTATGACTATCAATAAGTCACAGGGTCAATCTTTAAAATTAGTTGGATTGGATCTGTGTACTCCTATGTTCTTACATGGACAGTTTTATGTTGGTGTTTCAAGAGGGACAAATTGGGGAAGAGTGAAAATCCTACTCCATGATACTGATATGTCTGCAAATGTAGTGTTTAAGGATGTTATTATTGAGCCATGAGTAAGTATTCAGCAAAGTTGTGGAAGGACACTGACTTACATATATCTTTTAGGTTCAGTGAATTCACAGGTGTATATAATTATAAATAATAAATAATCTTTAATCATTTTTAAAATAAGCTTCTCTGAGGGTGTAACAAATATAATCTCAATCCTCATGAAGTGTAGATCAACTGAGGTTCAAGGGCATTGAGAGTCTTGATATTTATATGAGAGAGAACAATAAAGAGATGGTGACAATCACCTGCCATAGCACAACAGAAAGAGAACAGACAAAAGGAAAACAAGAACAATGGCCATAAGAAAAAAACATGGTTGAAGATCACCTCATGCTATCTGAGGCATTCTGGTTCAGCCACTCCACGTCTTTGAGTATGTGTAAGCCTTAGGAGGATAACCAATAACTTTAAAAGTTATTTGTCCACTAAAGTATATATATTTATATTGTTTGTTGTAGAATTAATATTTAATCAAATTTAGTCTATCAGGTGATGCTCTGGAGAATAAGGAAATATTAATATTTATCTTGTATCTGACAAAAGTTAGTCAAACAAACATATATAGATTATCCTTTTGGGGATTGGATATTTTAAGAGTCACAGAGATACTAGAGAATGCATCTCATCCCCAAAGATTAAGTTACAACCAAGATAATCTTGTTTAACTATGACATTTGTCCATATTTTAAAAGTCACAGAGATACTAGAGAATGCATTTTATCCCAAAGATTAGGTAACAACCAAGATAGTCTTGTATAACCATGACATTTGTGCATATTTTAAAAGAGCATACAAGTTTTTAAAGATGAAATTTTGGGGTAATGAAATATAAACTCCTAAAACATATAGTCATAACCAAAGAAATAGTCTCACTTGAAAAATATGAGGACTTTTCCATAAAACTTTGTATATTCAATGAATTGCAACTATCCTCCTTAAATTCCAACACTCCCCTGGCTAAGCATGTTCTCCAGGATCACCTAGGCAAAGGGCAACACTTTGCTTGTATGTGCAACTCAGGCCAATGACTTGGTAAATATATCTGTGAGATTCTCAGTGGATGCAAGATGCTGTACATCAATATCTCCTTCACTAACCCATTCATAAATATAATGGTAACATATGTCAATATGCTTAGTATTTTTTGTCAGTGAACCAGCTCTGGCATTATCATTCCAAAGGAATGTGGGTCACAATTGCAGGTACCTGACTTCATTCATTGTGGAATACATCCACAGTATTTGCTTCATTGCCATGGTGAGTACCATGTATTTGGCCTCCATAGTTGAAAGTGTCACAGTTGGTTGAGATTGGGAGCCCCAGGCTGTTGGTCCCCCAGCTTGGATAAAAACATGCCCAGAACGCAACTGCTGATTATTGAGGGATCCCCCATAATCAGTATTGACATACCCTACTGGTTTCAGATCCTTGAAAGTTCTGCCATAGGTTATTTTTTAGTCAAGTGTTCCCTTTATGTAGCATAATATGTGTGTAAGAGCATTCCAATGGATATGTCCCAGATCAGATGTGAATTTGGTAAGGGTGGATACACTATACAATAAGTCTGGTCATGTTGCTATGTATTTGGGCATACATGACTGAGCCTGGTAACTTGCAGTAAGGTTTACTGTCCTCCTACATCTTCAGTGCCATGTCCTGTGTGAGTACAACTCCAGGGAATAGAGACATTCCCTGAACATTGCAATCCATCATTCCAAACTTGTCAAGCACATGCTCAAGGTATGCACATTGGGAAATACTGATCATCCCTGCCACCCTATTTCAGTCAATTCATATTCCAAGAACTGAATTCACATTGCTGAGGTCTTTGGTTTTGTAAGTCCATCCTAGTTCCTCCTTCACTTGCTCAGCCTCCTCCTTTGAGGATGAAACACCAGTTGTATTGTCAGTGTATGCACTTGTGATCATAATTTTGCCATTGGCATTCTGCGATCAAACAGTTGGGTCAACCTATAATATCTCAACTCACCCATTTACTCATTCAGTGCTTCTGCCCAGTTGTATGCACCATCAAGTGTGCTGTACAGTGTTTTGTTAAGCCATCTGACCTTTGTTAGAAAGTAAGACCTAAATATTATAGCTAATACATTATTAGTATAAATATGTAGATACTGATATTAAAGAATTGCTCACCTCAGTCTCATATAATGGTAGTGTATAATGGACTGGGTCTAACATGATAGGGAAGACTGTTTATATATATGAAGACAATAGGGGAAGTGCAAACAATGTGAGTGGCACAAGGGGTGGCAGTCCCATTGTGTAGCTAAACATAGTTTTGCCATTGATCCTGTTGTCTCGGAATTTTGGTGTTGTCCATGATGTTCGAATTCCAACAACCTTCCCTTCTGCTTTTTCACCATCAGGAAGTTCGGTGTAGGTGATAACATGTGGGTGTGAGTTGAGATACACAGCTACATAGTCCACTTGCCAGGCCTCCATCTCCAGGGGAGCTGCTATAACAAGGTTCATGTGAAGTGACTTGTAATGGACAACTGAGGCATAAGTCTTGAAGAAATCAACTCCAGGAACCTGGGTAAAACATTTTGCTACTAACTGAGTCTTCCATGCAGTCAGATTTCCATCTGCATCATATTTATTAGCAAAGGTCCACTGTGTCTCTACCAAACAGACATCAGTAGGTGGTTTTGATTACCTCCCATATTTTGTGCTCCTTTATTACTGCCAGTTCTTTAGCTATTGGGCCCACCCAGATGTCTGGGTGAGTCATTGCCTCATTGTAAGAATTTGGGAGCCAGTAATGTGTAGGATTTGGTAGTTCATTGGGGGGTGAATTGATGGAAGTGGTGAGTGCTTTAATGCTGTTGGCAGTTATGGTCAGCTTCACATCATTTGCCCATTCTGCCCCTGCATCCCTTACCTCATACTCAATAAGTTCAGATTCCTGTGATTCAAGTATCACTTGAGTTGGCACATGCTGATGTGTAGAATGATGTTGCAACAGCAAATATGGGTGTAATTCAGTGATATTCATGGGTTCAGGTATATATCTCAGCTGTTGTGGTAGGTGTAATTTGGCTTGCCAGTTAATGAAGTGCTGATTCATACATATATGTATCTCCCCCTCACTTGATGGACCAGGCAAAGCTTTATGCCTAAGGTCTTCCTCAAATATTAAATCCCTAGATGTTAAAATCCAAGGTCAAGGGGGCAAAGGGTATCTATGTCAGAGGGAATATAAATTGTACTAGTCAGGATGTCTGACTCTATAAAACAAGTGGAGCTTGGCTTCAACTTATGTGATGTGCCCTCACACAAACCGTTATGGTGCTTTAATATTTCAAATAGAGCAGATAGCATGGTGGAGATTAAGAGACAACACTTAGCTCAATCAACCAGAGGGCCAAAATACTAAGAGTTGTGTGAATAAAAGCTATAGCTTGCCAACAATGTCTTTGAAAGTATTAAAGGAAAAGTAAAGGGGACTTTAAACAAGAGGAGGGTAATCTAGGTTGATATTCAAACTGGAGAACTATAGCATACATGAGGGGGCTTTTATACAAAAGTATGAACAGTGGTGGGACACCAAGGACAGTAGGAGGGATGTGGGTCCAGTACAGCAGGGGCAGAGTCAGAATAGTTTTAGAACAGTTGACTGGCCTGGTACAACTTTGAGCATTATGGGGAGTGATAAAGAGCAAACAATAGAGATAGTAGATGGGGAAGAGGAAATGATGGAGGGGCTACTTTGAATTAGTACTTTAGACTAGTAAAATATTAATTTGTATCAAACTAAGACTTGAGTGAGCATAAAAAGGAAAAGGGAGGTCTGAAAATTGCCTGTGAAAATGGAAAGAGACACGGGGTGACAGGGAGTAAATGAAAATGAATCCAAAAGGAAATCAGATGGCCGAAATTGGGATGTAAAAGAAAGAAACAAAGGTCTTGCCTTCAAGGTATCATAATTTGAGCCTGGAGGTATCAAAATTCTGACAGGTCATCAAGATTGTCAAAAAAAACAAACTAGTCATTAAAATTATTGAACAGATAACTGGTCAGTGGTACATCTTCAGGGGTCCAAAATGCTAATTAACTGATGCATAGTTGCTGGTTCCCTTTTTAGGCAGATATCCCATCATCTAGCCATAAGTCAGTGTGCCAGGAAGTGAAAAAAAACTGAAAGAAGTGCAGTGGAGGTGTTGGGCTAGCTGAAAACTTCTACAATGGTTAGCATGCTGTTTGCTGAGGATTCCATGAAGTTGTGAGATTTCATCAGGATGCAGTTGTTTGCAACAGTTGCTTCTAAAGAAGGTAGTCACATGAATGGAGGTGCTGGACTGAGGGGTGTTTGAGGTGGACATCTGAAGAGTAGGTTGCATGCACAAGGCACCAAGCTGAGAGGTTGTCCAAAAGAATGTATGTCTGAAAAAGGGGTGGCCAGTGGAGCCTCCACAGCCCTGACCGAAACTAAAGAAGAAGGAAATTGAATGTCAGGAGCCCAGAAAGTCTGATGACTCAATACCCAGTCAATCAACAGAATGCAAGCAGATGAGTCAGTCATATCCAAGGATGACTGCACAAACAATAACCAACTGTGTCAAAAATGACCTAAAAGGTTCCATATGGAAAGGGTGACTGAAAGGTCTTTTGTGTGAGTAACAACACTATTGATAGTGTCATCAAGGCACATCATGCTGCACCCATTTATCCAAGTTGGTGTTGTTGAGCCCCAATAGCTTGTTGTCACCAGTGCTGCTACATTTAGGGTAGTCATTGTGGGCTTTGTAATGTTTCCATCTAAGTAGTCATGAACTCCTCTAGCATTGGCTGCAGACAGGATTATCTCCTTCCAAGAGTACCATTTATTCCCATCAAAATGTTTGTCAGCAGCAAGTTGGAAAAGGGACTGTTGTGTTGCCATGTTCAGGTATCAGTTTTAGTTAAGATAAGTACATATCAGTGCAATCAGGGTTCAGTGGTCATGGTTCCATAATTGGTCAATGTTATAGTCAGGTCAGGGACAGCACAGTGGAGGTCAGTAAGTGGTTCAGGGTCAGTACAATTGTCAGGTTGTTGAAAATTCTTCCTTTTAGTAACTTAGGGTGGGACCATAACCTGTAACAAATATAATCTCAGTTGTCAAGAAGTGTTGATCAACTGAGGTTCAAGGGCATTGAAATTCTTGGTATTTATATGAGAGAGAACAACATAGAGATGGTGATACTCAGAGTGACAATAACCTGTCATAGCACAAAAGAAAGAGAACAGACAAAAGGAAAAAAAGAACAATGACCATAAGAAAAAAATGTGGTTGAAGATTGTCTCATGCTACCCAAGACATTCCAGTTTGGCCACTCCACTTCTTTGAGTATGTGTGCATAAGCCTTAAAATTCCAACAGAGGGAGATCACATGCCCTAATAAATACTTAGAATTGTCAGTACAGAGTAAAGTTATGGGGTGGTGGGGTGTTGAAACAGTTGAATAACACTTTGCAGAACTATTCAACTGTAAAGACATACCTGTGAGTGTGATTGGAAAGTAAACACTAAGGAGACTTCCCCACACCCACAGTGGACTATACTACTAGGTGCTTATCTAAGCACCTATACAGTAGTTACGAACCTAAGGTGACTCACTCTATACTGCACCTATGGTGCTGGGAAAAATTGTTAAGAACTGAAAACTGACTAATGTTGGTAGGCCAATGGGGACCAATCGGAAGGACTTGGCTTCAGCTTATATGCTGTGCCCTCACAAATATCCATCAGGTGTCCTTAAATTTCAGATGGGCAAAGACTAATCCTAATGAATACCTCACGGTGAGTTACCAATCGGGACCGAAGGATAAGTTGAGTGTCAGGCCAAGTGGTCGGGGACCAAGAGTGGGCAAGCGCACGTGTAGGTGGAGAGCAGAATATACACAGAGGGTTTCCAGAGAAACCTGCAGGAAATCCGGTAGGACTTGGCTTCAGCTTATAGGCTACACCCTCACGAGATCGTGTTGTCCAATTTCAAACAGGCAAATGGGAAACCCATGGAGTCCAGGTCGAGTTCGTGGGTCGAGGGGTCGTAGGTCAGAGGTCGTGGGTCAAGAGGTTGGGGAGTCAAGATAAATAAGTCGGAGGTTAAGAGATAGATGCATTGGAGCCTGTGGGCTCTGACTAGCGAGAGCGGTGTAATTCAAAGGGGAGTTTAGAGTGGAAAATGTACTAGATTGCTGGGGAGAATCTAAACTGATTTTCTGACTGGATTGTATATACAGTGACTTACAAAATGTATCCAATGTTTTGTAGTTTCAGCTTATATATGCTATATCCCAGTAGATAAAATAGTAGAAATCACCAAAATATTTGTGAACATGACCTATCATGTATATATTTATATGGTAGAACTATATTATGTAATATCCATATATGGAAACACTATGAATATTTCAATGGAGAGGGTTCATTGGATACGTTTTGTAACTGACACATTTAGGCAGGAAATTACTAGTATTTAGTACTTAGTGTAGCCACCCTTTGCCTTTAATATATCTGAAACCCTCCTAGGCATACTTTCAATCAAATCCTGACACACCTTTTCATCAATCTTGTACCATTCATCCACCACCCTCTCCCACAACTCTTCCATCCCCTGGGGTGCATTCTCATACCCTGCCAACCTCCTCTTCAGGTCATTCCATAGGTGTTCAATGGGATTCAAGTCAGGAGACTGTGCTGGCCATGAGAGAACCCTGAAACCATTTTCTTGGAACCAATACTGGGCCTTCTTACAGGTATGCTTGGGGTCATTGTCCTGCTGGAAGATGATACCATTGGCAGATTTACCATAGTCCTTAAGACTGGCTTGCAGGTCATCCTCCAGAATCTGGATGTAGAGATCCCCATCCATCCTTCCATCAATCTTGCATGCATACCCAACCCCCTCCCACAGCATGCACCCCCAAACCATTAAAGATCCACCACCAAACTTCAGGGTTCCCTCAACCAGCCTGTCACTCAAGCCCTCCCCTGCCCTTTTCCACACCCACTTCCTGCCATCTGACCCCAGCCTATTAATTTTGGTCTCATCAGACCACACCACGTTCTTCCAATCCTTCACAGTCCAATCCTGATATGCCAAAGTAAAATCCATTCTCTCCTTTTTATCCCTCTTAGAAAGAAGAGGCCTTTTCTTCTTTACCACAGGCTTCATCCCAGCTGCCTTGAGTCAATGATGCACTGTTTGAGGATTGAGTGACTGGTTGGTGATAGTGCAAAGTGCCTTCGTTGCATCTACAGCTGTATCAGCCTTTCCAGAGCTGATAAGGCATTGTGCAATATGGATGTTGGCTGTGGAGAGTTTGGAAGGGTGACCACCAGAGGACTTAGAAAGGTGGGAATGGTGTTTAGAATGAAGTCTAGAGATAGTAGCATAGCTATAGCCAGTAGAAACTGAAATTTGTCTGGCAGAATGGCCAGCATCAAGTAGAGAAAGGATCTCATACTGGGCAGCAGTGGAAAGGGGATGCATGGTTAGAATTGAGGGAACCTTAGCTGAGAAAACCCTTCAACTTATACTGTAGTATAGAATGATCACATGACATGTTGAAAAACATAAACAAATGCAAACAATCAACATAGGCATATGGTTTTCATGCCAGAACCTGTCAGTTACAAAACGTATCCAATGAACCCTCTCCATTAAAATATTTATAGTGTTTCCATATATGGATATTACATAATATAGTTCTACCATATAAATATATACATGATAGGTCATGTTCACAAATATTTTGGTGATTTCTACTATTTTATCTACTGGGATATAGCATATATAAGCTGAAACTACAAAACATTGGATACATTTTGTAAGTCACTGTACAACATCTGCCAGACTTTATAGACTGTGGAATGAATAACATACCAAATCCAGTAATAATGAAACGAAACTAGCAAAACATAAAATGGGATAAGTAAACACCAAATTTGGTGTTAGGAACAGGACGGAACAGAGCGGAGTCCAAATTGTGACAAATCATAAACCATAATGGGAAACAGAGTGGGAGCAGAGTCTGAATCATGACAGGTCATTAGACTAAAATGGGAACAGGGCTCAGTTAGAGGGATGACATGTTTTCTGAGTGGGGTCTGGTGACTGCATGGGATGAGGTCAGACATAGACAGGGGCAGAGTCCAGTGGGTATTCCAGTACTGATACACAATGTAACGAAGTCGAATGTGGACAAGTCTGACGTACAGAGTCCGGCAGGAATTCCGGTAAACTGACAATTGGTGTGTATAGGGCGCAGGTGTGTATAAGTTAGTGCCCAGAGTCTGGCAGGAATTCTGGTTATAAGACTTCAACTACACTATTTCCCATAAATACTCTTTTTAAAAGTAATCCAAAAATCCTTTAAAATCCAATGATAAACTTTGAAACTAACACAGGTGAGTAGCAGTAACATAGGGTTAGGGGTCCCGGGCCTTGGGGCCCCAGTTAGTTTCACAGGTTCTTTTACCCCAATAAATCACCCAAATTTCAGTTGTCTTCTTACCATAATTATTCAGAAGGGCTGTAGCTATTACCATCCAACCTTTTCTTTCTTCAGGATTTACCAATATTTCAACTACATTTCCTTTTCAGAATTCTATTAATAATTCAAATACAATTCCTAGATTACTAAAAGAAATGTAGTCTCCAACTCACTAAATAGATATTATTGTTGTTGAAGATCTAAGAAAGAGATATTGGTAAATCCTGAAGAGAGAAAAGGTTGGATGGTAATAGCTACAGCCCTTCTGAATAATTATGGTAAGAAGACAACTGAAATTTGGGTGATTTATTGGGGTAAAAGAACCTGTGAAACTAACTGGGGCCCCAGGGCCCGGGACCCCTAACCCTATGTTACCACTACTGTGTTAGTTTCAAAGTTTATCATTGGATTTTAAAGGATTTTTGGATTACTTTTAAAAAGAGGATTTATGGGAAATAGTATAGTTGAAATTTCTTTTAAAAGAGGTAATTGTGAAGTCAAGATGTATGAATAATTTTATAGTGATAGTTTAAGGATCCTCAGTTGTTCTTACATATTCAACTAATTTCTCTACCATTTCATTATCTATATTTACCCTGGAAAATAATTTACATTCAAGATCTTTTCCAATACAGAGAAGGGAGAATACAACATCACTACCACAAGATTCCACATTAAATTTTGATGATCCTTTCTTGATGAGTTTTATATTGAGCTCAACAAATGCTACAAGGATATCTTTCATCTTAGGATCTAATGACAATGATAAGACTACTAAACCACATATCTCATTTATATGTTGTTCACTAAGATTTGTGATATTAGTCTCAGAGAAGAGCATGCTACTAGAGGAGTAGTAGATTGATCTTTTTCATTTTTTATATATATAAGTTGACCTTTTGATATAACTTCATATTTTGAATTTTCTTTAAGAATTGAATATCCAGCCTTATACCTGGATACTCTCAAATCACTTATCTCTTCTAAATTCTTACTAACTTTATAAATTGGAACAAGAGGAGGTGATATTTGAGTATCTATCCAACCAAGCTTTATTCCTTTATACTCCACAAGTCCTACATCACTTGGTGTAAATAAACTCTCAACTCCGGGATAGAGTCCTCCTCTAGGACCAGGTATAAGTGTAATTCCTTCTTGTGACCTCTTGTACTCTGTAGTTATCATATCATTGACTCTGACAAGTTTGGAGGTATTTCCATTAAAACTATAATTAGAAACTAATTGAATTATATTTTCCTCATTTACTTTATTTTGGAAGCCTCCTTGAATCTTTCCTGTCAAAGAATTCCACCAATGACAATATGCAAAGAACTTTCTATCTCCCAAGTATACCGTTATTGTTGATTTGGAATAAATGTTATCTACAAGTGCTTTCCATTGTTCTTCAAAAGAACTTCTGTAGAATCTACATCCACTAAGGTTATTTCTAATACTGATAAAGTGGTCTATATACCATGACTTAGAAAATACTTCTCTACCATAGAACTTAATTTCAACTCTTGTCATTCCTACATTCTTTAATCTTTCTAGTGATTGTGACATTGACTTGGCAGGATCAACATATAAATTATGGATTCTAGATCCTAGAGTAGTCATAACATCACAACTTTCTAACATTTGTACAAATTTATTGTATACTTTGATCCTACATGAATGATCTTCATTGTAGAAGGATATACAATTGTCTCCAACCTTTTTTCTATCATCAACAATATCTTCTGCCTTTATTCCATGATTTAATATATGTTTAAGAACATCTTTTCTAGTAGTAACATAGGGTATATCTTGGGATATATCTCTATCATGTAAGATAATTTCATCACAAATAGTTTCTCTTAGGAACTTTATTATATTTTCAATAGAAACTTCAGATAGTGAAATTTTGTATGAGATGTAGGGAGTGTCTTTAGGTGCAATATCATTATTTTTGAGAGTATCCAAGAATAGTAATTTGATCTTAAAGGAAAGTGAGAAATATACCTTGCATTTTCTATATATATCATTTCTAAAGTCCCCCCCAATAGACCATAGAATTACATTGTCACAAAAAATATGTGAAGTGTTAGAGGATTCAAAAGATAGTCTAATAGCTTCCAAAGGATCATGATATTTGGTATCCAGAACATCAGGTATACTGAACTCTTTCATAATTTCAATAGATTCTTTAAGTGCTTCACTTGCCATAGGGTGATGTAATAGATACTTTCTCATGGCACTCTTTTCAATTTTATGAGACATCCATTAGGGGGGTATTTATAATTACTATAATCTCAAATATTTACTAATAAAAGTCTTATTTTTACAAAACTCCATCTTTAAATAGTGATATCTATTCTGAAAAAATTATATCATCAAAAAACAACCATCAGAAATAGTTCTCCATATTACATCTTATACAACCCATAGTTATTTAACAAATTCCATTGTATATAATTTCCTTCCTTTTACAGATGCCTACTAATACATACTTTTATTAGTACTTTGTTTTTTAAAAGTTGTAATGTAGTTATTTCCATGTAAAATATGTAAAATATTATTGGAAATTTTTCATCCCACAGCTGTCTTTATTAAGTAAAACCCCCTATATAGTGAATAGCAAAACTTGAAGATCTTCAAGCTTTTTATAGCTTGTGGTCCTAGATAAGTGCACAGAATGTGGAAAAAAGATTAAATTAAATAATGGTGAAAAGGATGATTGTCATCCTGGACAAAAGGGAGTTCAGGAAATAAAAACCTGCCATAAACAAAGGGAGGAAAATAGAACATAGCTTGCATTGTATCAATTAAGCATACATAAAGCACAAATGATCTAAGTTTCACTTGGTTGGCAGGTATTCCTTTATTATGATTATAATTTCTGTTTATTATTTACAGTGTGTTTCAATGACAAGTATGAAAATCATCATATTATGAGTACTGACTATCCCACTTTTGGCCCTGATGCCAGTAAGTCTGGTGTAAATTTCTATCAGAGATCAGCCACTAACTTACCATGTGCAGAAACATGACCTGCCACCATCTATATATGTATATTGTGATCACCTTGAGGCCACATATCCTGATGATGATGGAAGCCACTGTTGCCACATGTTAAGATCTAAGCTAAAAGGGGAAGGGGGGCTCTAACTCAGGGATCCAATGATTGGAAATGAGTGTTACAACTGGAAAACCTGTTGGGACCTGGACCCCATTCTATTCATGCTGACTCTCTGTCTCATCTGAATGATGCCCCAGACCCCACCTGGACATTCCAGACCCCCTTGTTCTCAATCTGTCTTTGCCCATTTGTCATCTGGTTTAGTTTACTGCCATTTTTCCCTATCTGTTTGACATCTGGTTTATTTTCTTATTGTACTCTTGATATGTATGTCCATTTGTATGTCTAAGTTAGTAGTACAATAATCCACTAGTCTATATAGTCCAGTAGTTATTTATACATACAATCTGATCAGAAATTAACTTAGTTTCTACTTGTCTTTTGCTCCCTGCATATTCTCAGAACACATGGGTTTCGTGTCCACTCCTGTTTGAAATTGGACAATGTGATCTGCAAAGGTGCAGCACATAAGCTGAAGCTGTGTCCTTCCCAGAACTTCCATGGGTTTCCCCAGAGACCAACCTGTGAGCTCTGCACTTAACAATGAGCTAATCGGGGGGCTGATGATAGAGATTGTACTAGTTGGGAGGTCTGTTAAGGTGCATGCAGAGCTTAGCAGAGGGTTTCCAGAGAAACCCATGGATAATCTGGTAGGACTTGGCTTCAGCTTATAGGCTGCACAGTCACGAGATCATAGTGTCCAATTTCAAACAGGTGGATGGGAAACCTGGGGAGTCCCGGTGTAGTTGATAGATCAAGGGTTGATAGGTCAAAAGACCAGTTGGGAAGCCCACAGACTCCGATGAGGTCAATAGTGATGTAGAGAGTTCAATCGGAAAGTAACCTATATGGCTATAGTTTCAAGTCACATCACAAGCACAAATTCTTATATATACTTTGGCACTCAAGATGACTTCTACACAGCCAAATCAGTTTCAGCAATCAGATGTGCAAAAACTCCATCATGTTCAACACTGCATCATCCTTCAAAGTAACCCTCAGTTCCTACTCGAAACCAACTCCACACTTCCTAATAGAACTTGAAGAAGTGACATCTTGATTCTCTTCATGCTCAGACATCATACATGCGCCCAAACTAGCCTATTCATACTCCTCAAAAGAACACCATCGTTACCTCTGTCAAAAAGGTATTCAACCCCTGTATGCTCCAGATGATCCTGTCTTTATTTATCTATATGATAACTCCCATGAACTCTTCCACTATCAATTCAATCGAGTACTCTGGAAAGAGTGTTCCCCATCATCACAGGGATTCTTTTACGAGACAGTGTTCACTCCAGTAGGAGATCATAGAGGACCCTCATTGAGGATCTTCCCAGTTCCAGAAGGGAGTCAAGTAGATCATCATCAAGGTCATCATCAATTCATGTTCCTTGCATGGTTGTGGAGCCTACTCACCACCTGGTTTTAATGTGGTGATTGATTGTGTGCCCCCCTTTATGCTGCAAGATTAGGAACAGAACACATCCAATCTTGGTTCATTGATTGGTAGTATTGTCAAGATTTCAAATTCAAGCATAGCATTTGAGGGTGACACATTGTCATGAGATTCTTGGGTGTTTCTGACTCATTATCATCGATCTTTCATCAGCCATCACTTCTATCACTCCATCTCTCCTATTGTCTGACTCAGTTGCCCCTATTGTTCTATTGTGTTTCCCCATTTATCCATATCAAATGTCATCTTTTGTTTGTCATTCTCTTATTGTCTGACACAGCCTTCCTCTTTTATTATTCACAGCTTTACCAACATTCTTATTGTGATGACTCAGAGATGACTCCCACCATATCACATCATTATTGTGTTGTCATTTGTAGATGTTTGTTTTGACCTGTGCTTCCTCATGTATACAAGGGCCTCTCTTTTGCCCACTATTTAACAAGCAATTTCATTGTATCTCATTTCAAAGCTCAATCGTAAGTCAGAAGCTTAAGTCTTACTCTTAGTCCTACTCCTATGGCCAGTAAAGGATACTGTAGTGTCTCTTATTGTTGAAGTTCTACACTCCTCGACATTGGGCTTATGTCAGACTTTTGTATTCATATTCAATTACATCATCCAAGATCTGATCTCTAGCCTCTCGCTCTGAGTGTGTTTGGTTATAGACTGGTTTCAAGAATGACTGTGACCATCATAAAGACTTGACCATTGCATGCAGGTGGTTATTAGGTATATTCCTAGTAACTAACTTACAGTGAGTGTTGTGATATGAGAGATGGGGATGGAGTGGGGACCAGTTGGAAAGCCCACGGGCTCTGACAAGGTCGATAGGGTTGTGAGATGGGGATGGAGTGGGTATATGCTAAGTAACTGGGGGAGGACTTAGTCTGAAAACTTAGTTGATTTTCTGACCAGATTGTATGTACAACATTAGCTAGCTGTAGAATGTATGCAATACCAAATCTGGTAATAATGACATCCAAACAAGTAATCATGAAATGAGATAAGTAAACACCAAATTAGGTGTTAGGGGTGGAACAGAATGGAGGTGGAGTCTGGAACATGACAGGTCATTAGACCATAACAGGAATGGGGCTCAGTTAGAGAACTGTCGGGTTATCTGGGTGGACCCCAGTGACTAGGTACATGGAACAGAGTTGGACATAGACAGGCTTTGCCTGGGTCCTGGCAGAGTCCAATGAGTGATGCACAAGACACAGAGGGTTGGGTGTAGACAGGCTTGATGTCTGGGTCCCGGCAGGTTTTCTGGTTTAGTTGTAACTTGGCATAGCAAGTTAGGTGCATGTAGGATGGGGTCCAGAGCCCAGAAGGTTTTCTGGTCCTAACAAGGTCCAACTCTATAAACATAGTGGAGCTTGGCTTCAACTTATGTATTGCACCCTCATGCAAACTGTCAGAGTGCTCCAGTATTTCAAACAGAGTGGGTAGTATGATAGAGATGAAGTTTAACACTTAGTGCAATCGACCAGTGGGCTGAAATACTCAGAGTTGTAAGGTAAGAGTTCATGGCTTACTGAAGAATGTCTTTGAGGGTATTGAGAAGGGAGAAATGAGAGCATCAACATTGCTTAGGATGTTGACCTGGGGAATAAATTATTAGGATCATTGAAGGACTGATAGAAGGCAGCAGCTAGGTAGCCCCAAGAATGCTCAAGGTCAATGACTATCATTGTTGGATAATTGAACTAGATACATATATGTATATTGTGTTGTTATCAGAGACCCAAGGATTGGGGCAGTTTTCCCTGCCCAAGCACAGATGTCTCCTCCAATGTATGTAAGTCAAGAGACATCACTGAGACCACAGGAAGATGACTTGAGCATCAATTATTGTAGTGAGATGGCTATTTTGGACATAACAGCCAGATACATATGTATATGCCTCAACACAAAAAAAGCATGAAAGAGAACACCTCACTTAGCAAAGTTGACTTATAAACAATTGCCCATGTTGCTGATATCTTGACTTCAATTGAAGCCCAGTGGAGTTGACATAACTTTTTGACTGCCTGAGAGGCCAAAGCTATGTTAAAATGTAGAAGTGAATGGGCAGACTGGAAATTGAACCCAGGGTCTTCTACATATATAGCAAAGATGTTACCAGTACACCACCTGACCTTGGGTAGCTCTGGACTTACACTGTACTTAAGGATGTAACCTTTAGCACCATTCCTATTAGATTATATACACACTGAACTCAGAGCTGGATAGGATAGTTGGAACAGCAATTGGTAATTACATAATCTAACAAACTAAGGGGGAGTAGATCCCAGACTCTTCCCAGCACTTAATACTTTTACTGTTGTTACCATTCTAATCTGCAGAAGCAGAAACGTGTGCTTAGTGTTAGTCGTCATAGGCGGGTTTTGTTATCATGTCATACATTATCAACAGAAATGACAGAATAACTCAAGATAATCTTATAGTTAAGACCAGTGCTTAGTAATTGTAAGATTAACACAACTCCTTTGTCAAAGGCGAAAGAACGAACGACTTCAAAAATCCCCAGACGACTTACGAATATGGGATAGATGTACCAACTCGAGTGTCCCATTTCTAAACAGATGCATTTTCCACTATCACCTATATTTCACTCTACTTGTCCAACTTAACGACGTACAAACCAATATTGGAGTCGGATGTTCGTGTCAATTTTTGATATAAAAAATTGCGCCTCGACTTTTGGCAGTCATACCAAGGTTCCAAATGGATTGAACTTAAGCCCAAACTGATGGTAGGTTTACTTAGACATTTTAAAATCAGGGAGGTCCAAAAGCGAAGGAAGGACATATCTTGTATGTAGAAACTCCCATAACAAGGAGTACTGCGCCTTTTCGCTGGCCTTCCCTCTATGTCCCCAACGAAGTAAGTGCGATCCGATGCGAATGGGAACGAACATGCCTGGGTACACAACTCTTGTTTAGGCGGCTCGTTTACATATTCGAATCGTTGTAGCAGCTTCAATAAGCCATGTTAAAACCATCGTGCTCAGATCGGACATTCGCAAGATCTCCTGTGGGTATGTTGACTGGCAGTTATTTGATACATTAGGTTTACATTAATAGGCGGTTAATATAGCGTATCGTCTAAAGGGAGTGTATTACCACATCAGGGATATATCATCACTGGATGCGCTAATACAGGTCGTTGGACGCCTGCCGTCATTTCACACGTGGTATTAGGCGGTGCAATCGGAGTGGTCGTTGTAATCATTTTCTCTTTTGGCTTCTGCGGGTGGAGACCGAGAGCCAAAGCAGCGACTAGGGGCTGAAAGACATAAATCCAATAAGTAACATGTAGAGTTGTTCTCGGATAACAAGACTGACGGTCATGAATAAGCCGAGTACCGCTGCGAAGACGCCCTTTATTACTTGGGGGGTCCATGTACCATGCATATCAATGCCGCCGTATAAGGCTTGTGAGCGATTGGTGAATTAGTATGATTATTAGTTAGGAGTACGCCTTACGAGCTAAGATGGCGATTAATAGGGGCCAGCAGACGAAATAGATTGCGCTGAAGACAAATGCTGTATATTCTTGTCAGAAAAATGGCCCATGTGTAACAACACGAAAATACCTCGAATGCACACCAAAACGAACGATTTAAGAAATCCTCGACATCTTTCATGCAAGAAAAGGTTTTCCTTGGGCACAATGAATTCAAGCACTACATACCGTCTTATTGAAAAGAACATACAAGTGCACAAGTACACATACCATTTCCTACCCACCGTCTTATTGGGCCGCCACTTCGCCACCAGACCATATCAGGGAATGGAAACTGGAATGATTCTACCATCCCAGTACGCAAATCGTGTCTAACCAACAGACCCGCGATGATGTATGTTAACATTCCTTGTATTACAATGGTGAGTCCTGCGTCCCCTGCGATGGTATGTTCTGCCCCAAGTTGAAATGAGCTGAACCCACAATACCAGAGTACACCTACTATTTAGCTGCCATAATCTAATTTCATTGTGCGCCCCTCTATACATGGCACATGCTGTTGGTCAATAATGTCAAAACAACTCGCAAAGAATTCTAAACTGTTAAGGCAGAATACCAAGTCCAAAATTAATTCCTCCATCCAATATGGCAGAACCAACTCCTTGAAAAATCGTCAAGTAGCTGGCGAATATAGGGTGAGTGTCAGCAAACAGATTTAAGGACAGTAAAACGCACAGCATTTGTCTATTAGTAAGCTTTCGCGATGTATCATACTCCCGCAATTCCAAAGCCAACGGTTGCCTTTCAAGGTCTGACAGGATATTAGCCATTGGGAACTTTGAAGTGGTGGTTGGAAGCAGGGGCAAATCCGACCTTAACGAGCCTTTCGAAATATAGTCGATGTCGAACCATTCGATTATAATAATCTGGACGAAAGCAGAAGCGCTGACCAAACGGGTTTATCTCCGATGACACTTTAGCACTCCTATCTGAACAACCGATCATCAAACGGTTTATTCACGTAAAATAAATATTTACTAATAATAATTAAGGCATTTTCTGGTACACTATGACTAGCCAGGGCAAGACTAGTTCGTACTTTCTTAGTCTGAAACATCACGTGACATGCCGATTGTCACATCTGTTGAGATTATTTGCGCAGTTCTATTAAAAGAATGAAGATAGTTAGTATCAATCACTACATATAAAACCAAGTTAATCGTACCTCTCAGTGAGTGGTAACTCCACTGAGAGATTACGCTAGTGCGCGCTAAGCTAAAATACCTCGTACGTCCATGTTCCTGAACTGTACAGGTGCTTTAGCTGATTACTATGTTCCTAATTACATAATATGCTGATCTAATACTTTTTATTTCAATAGTATCTTCATCATGAATTTGTCGTAAAAGATGGGAGAACCTTAATTTCACTTAATATGAAGATATGCATACGGATACTTGTTGAGTGATCTCCTAATATTATGAGGAATTTGCATGTTGAGGTTAAATGCAATGACGTAAAGGCTGGGGTTTCACTATGAAATAATAGTTAGCTTTCCAGATATAAAGAAATATTCACGGTGAGTAACAGGCCGTAGGAAATAATTCGTGAAAAGATTGTATTTGTCACTCAGCAAGGCAACACAAAGTGGGCTCCCCGAGTTTGGGTTGTAAATGTAAATATTGAATAATCATCGGTAACAGGCAAGCATTTATCAAAAATTTTGTGAAAATGAACTTACATGTAGTATATAGCCATAAACCATGAAGAGTGAGGTTGGGCTCGTACCTGGCTGTCACCTTTTTTCTTTTAATTTAGACCCAAAACACCTATATATAGACTATATAGACATTTTATCCCACCATCTGCCCCATTCTATCCTTTCTGCCAAAGCCCCAAAGATCAAACATCCTTTGTATTGGAAATGGTGATGAAACACTCACCTCTCTAGGGGCGGTTCACCCTTCTCCATCTACCAAATACTTGAAAATGCATGATGTGGATTATGTGAGGTAATGCATGATTTAACTCATGTACACCTAAACTATCACCAAACCTATCATGTCAGAAGGTGACTCACTGATTGACACATTGATTGATACAAGTTATTCATTAAAAGCTTATTAAACCCTTGAAGTTTGTGCATTTACAATAAGCCAACTCATACTATTTTAATGCTCCAAGCTGTTTTTTTTTCTGGATGGGTGTCACAGTAAAACTGGATGTCTTTGGCCACGGCACTCATCTCCACCAATGCATTTGGATCTGATTAACTGACTCATGCGGTGATCTATGATTCACTGGATGCAAGAGTATCTTCTAGACCAGATGGAAGTCAATGCACTGATGACTTTCAGGTGCTGCTTTTACGCGAGGATGATATTTGAAACATTGCAGGCAGACACGGAAATTAAAGTTAGAAATGCAATCGTCGAGTCTCGAAACCTCATTCACCAAATCAATATAGTCAAATGTTCCATATGCTTAAATCTACACAGTGAAAAAAAAAATGATTAGTGGAATCTTGCTCCGTATTAATCGACCATTTTCTACGAGAGCTTGTACCGCAAGTCATCTAAAAACTCCAACAAATCAACGTTTAACTTACCTGAATGCAGCTAATTTAGGTTAGCTCTTCCTACTAATGTAGAGCTATTTGACAACGATGTGGTCAGAATAAACCGTTCGAACCCCACAGAAATCTCGAATCGTGGCGCTGAGGACCTTACCCGATCTCTGAATCCCAATTTTGACGAGTGGCTCTATTTCCTGTATCAATGGACCTGCTTTAATGCTTACTGAACTTCACAACAAAATTTATCATGATTCGTGAGCTGACTTTTTGTTATTGAGTTGGGTATTTGACAGCGAAAAAAAACCGCACAATGCCCAGGGGCGGGTGCTGGATTCGTCACACCACAGACAACACGCCGGAAATACCTGAATAAATGTACGTGTTATTGCTACTCATCTCTCATATTTGTGATTCGATACTTTATGCTGGTCAAAAGTCCTTACCGTTTCATGTCCTAAGCTTTAGGACGACTCCTCCGATTCCAGGGCCGTTGTGATACTCATAAGTGTTCCCCTCTCAACATCTAATCTAAATTACACTTTCAATACATTATCCTCAAACCTGGTCCCAGCGTTAATTCAAAACATTGCTTCAGAATATGAGTCCGTCACAATACGATGAGTGTACCTTGAATGAAACTTGTTCACATTGTGCGGCCCTGATTGATTGTCATACCTTGAAGGCCTTCCACCAAACAAGGTGATACATATTATATGTGTTTGCAAGTATCATGTACAACAAACACATTATAACCGTCTGGCATTATTTTAACTACTGACTGGACACTGCAGGACGCTTCGTCATGGGTGTTGGAGATACACTGAAGGAAATGTCTCCCTTATGAAATATATATTGTATCTTCCTCCGATGAATTTTAGAATTTCTGTACACTGTTGACGACTTTGTTATCCAGTGGTCGATGCTTGCACCAGTAGGGTCAAGCAATATGCCCAAACCCGTAGCTACTTGGAGGTGGAACACTTATTGAGGTGTATCGAATTCGAAGATAAGGAGATTCTTTAGTATATAGAACAAGTATAGGAATGGATTCAATGGGCATACTAGTTGAGTGCATAAGACCCACAGCCTAAATATTGTTGAATATTGGCAGGGCATGAGTGTTCGTAATGCCACGAGGAATTATAGAAACACTGAGGACCTGCTTCGCCACCGAGGTTTTAAGAAAAACTGGTAATAAATTAGTAAAAAGTTATTGTGCGGTAGCATATGGTATTACCATGTCGTCGTTATCAGAAGGTTGGGAGTTGCTGGATATTTCCCAAAAGAGCTGGAAAGATTCTTTGAGGAATCGTCCCCCAAAACTCCATTAATATAGAGTGAATACATTATCCATGCTATATGTAGCTTAGTGGATGCTCGTAGAGGAGCTAATGATTCACAACATCAGCATGACTTTTACCATTTAATTTAATATGTAGTTCAATTCCGAGCCTGCAGACCTGAGACCAACGACCTTGTGATAACTACCTACCTAATCCGCAATATCCGTTGAATATACCTGGATAGCGCAATAAATTTTGCACTAAAATTGAAATTTTAACTCAGTATTGTGAACAACAGTGTGGCACCATTCCTCTCGAACTGGGTTTTCGCCTCAGGTTCCCTAAATAAATACCAACACAACTTAGGGTTAATTTTTAACTTTATGTGCCGTTCAGGCTGGACATCCACGCAACGACGACTAGATACCACTCACATTAGGCTATTACCGATCCGTCAACTTTCAGGATCTCTATGGTATGACGACTTTCGATTGCGTCCAGGTTTATAGAACTAGATGCAGAAGGGATTTAAATATAACAGCGGGGACTGATTCCTTATCGCAAGACGTGGTTCGTTGTCGCCGGGACCGATTTGTCATATAGGGAGGCATTATTATGTTATGCATCACCAAATGTTCCCTTGCAGGTGATCTTACCTGGTCATATAAGGTCAAAATACATGGCTCACAATGGAGCATCTTATTCTTTGATGTCTAAGACATATTCCAGTATGTTCCGCCGATCATCCCTTTGCATATGCATTTCCCTTTGTTGTCTGCCCAAAACTGGTTACTGTTGTTAGCCTAAAACGAACCGTTCACACCTGACCTCTAACACTGCAAATACTGAAATTCGATCTAGATTCTAACGTTGCTTTTCACAAATCGTATTATTTCTTCAGATCTATTATTAACCGAACAGAAAGATTTCAGATATCATTCTTGCAGATCTATTTTAAGCGCACCCGTTTTGGTTTGAGTTGGCGCGGATCTGCCATCGATCATTTGACGAAGACTTACACACTTTGACGATCCTTACGACTACGAGACGACACAGGCAGAAAACGATTAGTCTCAATTTAAAAATATTGTTTGGAGCCTTAAAAGGGCAGCTATTGCTTCCCAGGCTGTGCAAACCTAGTCGTGGCTGTCACCGTGTTGCTCACGTCTCAGCTCAGCCACACGAGACTCGCTACTTCGTTCTCCTTCTTCACCACCACGTCCAGATGACTACGACTCCTGGTATTCCTGAGTAAGTTCAATCTTAATATAATAAGATTGTTAACCACTGAAACCGTGCAAAGCCCAGGTTTTAGGTCCGTCTCTTATTTCTAGTGGATAACGTCCTCGATATGAAGCTGATTTGGTGGTAGGCCGGAAGATCTGCCTCCATTACCTAGAATTATTTCGGATGCGATTCTGTTGCAAGTGTATACTCATAGAAGTGTCTATGCCAGGCCGACACATTTATTTGAAGATGCCCCTGGCGATCCATCGTACGTAGCGTGTCTTCCGAAATTTCCAGTGTTGAATGCGATCGCTTGTCATAACTGGCAGGCCAGACAATGAAAAGTGAGTTTACCCTTCAATTCAATTATCCATCCATTTCCTATATATATTTGAAAAAGACTTGAACATCTCGGCGATTCCGTTCTTGGTCTCTGTGTGACCACGCTTATAAGGGATATGTACCCACACATTCGAGTTGGGCCTGCGACAGTGAGGTTTCCGCTAATAGTTTGTAGTCTAAAGGTAATCTAATCATTTAAAGAAAATTCGATCAATAGTTGTGGGCAATCCGACATTGGCATCCATGTGAGTGCATTAAGTCACCATGACCGTGATCATATATTAATTCAAAAGTAACAAAAAAGTGCGGTTCGTTATCAAATGCACAAGATCCTTCGTCTCCATCCCTCCCAAGCTATTACATTGCGTGCATCCGCAAATATACAAGGTATATTTCTTATACCACTATTATGCTTAGTTCTAATGGTTTATTGATAATGATAGCTGATGTGTTTGAGGCAAGCTCTCTCTGTCTGTGATTCTGTCCTTCATTAATCTAACATTGCAAATCTCAGTCATATGTTGCTGGAGTATACTTAACACGTGGCTTAGACGTTGTTAGAGCCTGGCTTACAGCACTCATGACACCATATATTATACTCGCCTACCGAGCCATACGCTTGGAATACGGTCTCCCAACGCCGTCACCTTCGTCCGATTTGCATTTGCAAGGCCCCTCCCCTCCAGAGTCGCCGTCCAATAGGCCCCCAGGATATGACTCAGTTGAAGCTCTAGCGGGCACGATTGGGTCACTGAGCCTGACGCCGATACAGAACGGAATAGAGCTGCCATCGGATTACAATAAGATCATATCGCCAGATCTCCTAACCCCGTCAGCACTCGAGGGGGCGACATCGGGACATTTAAGTCTGCTGAATCAGTATTTACAGCAACGAAATACTGCTATCGATTGGATCTGGACCTCTGAACCCCTTGCCGGAATGTCTGCGCCTCCTAAGTGGGTTGTGCGAGCGATGCTCGGAACCGAGTGTTTAGGAACGGGAGGAGCGAGGACGAAAAAAGCGGCTAAGAATATGGCTGCTATTCAGGCTTTGAAAGTTCTTGGTGTGGACGTGCGTGAATGTGATATCTCCATAAAATGTGTCTGAATTGATTATTTTATTAATTCAGGTCTGATCTTCTCTTCGAAATTCTTCCCATCATGCCTGGAAATTTTGGTTGGCTTTGATCTTGTGTTACCAAGACAAACTCTACAGGTATTGTGGGGGTTGCTTCGAGTATAAAGACATCTTGTATCTACGCTTTTTCTTGCTTTGCACCACTGGGCTTCGATTATTCACCGGAATGCATACCACTTCACCTTGAATGCTCTATAGAAATATATATTAAGGTTGCAGATGGATGAGTATAACTGTTTACCTAAATAAGAGAAAATCCAGGTACTTGTTTTTGTCTATCGTACACTTACAAATATACTACAAAATTTTTACATCATCATCATACAGACCAGAAACAGAATGATAACATGCAAAATTCAGTCCTCGGCTCCAGAAGACAGTCATCTTACACCACTTCTTCTACCCCAGAATCCTCGATATTTTGTCCGCTTTTGGGACGTAGAAAATTCATAGGATGTAATTCTCCATGACCGGAAGTCAGTACGGTCGTGGATCTATCGTATTGCGAAGGGGTGGCAATATCCCTGATGTTCAAAACCATTCGGCACGCCTGATGATAACATTGTCAGCCGTCCTCTTGATAGACGAGCATTTGGACAGAACAAATAACTCGCCGTGATTGAGGTCATTGCACAAAGCCACCTGGGCAAAAGAAGGTTGAATATACTGCCGATATCATTGGAAGTATGAGAACTTACGATAATCCGCCTTCTAATAATTCCACAGAACCGAAGACTATCACAAAGATCACAAGGATATAGAGGGCTATCTCAGATATATATTAGTATGGATGATCTCCTTTTGGCAGTAACTGACCAAATATTCTGCAGAGGTGACATTAGACGTGAGTTTGAAGATCATCGATCGGTATTAAATGTCCACACATGACAAAGTAAGCTACGCCATCTCTTATGTATGAAAAAATTCATTATTCATCCACTCGGTAACCTTATAAATGGGAATGGACTCACCTGAAGAATACGATGAGTAGCGGGGTCATCGAGAACCCAAACGAGCGAACGAATTGCCAAAATTTTCTCATGGTCATTGCGACATATATCGCTAAAGGAAATAAATTAAATTAAATTAAACATGTGAAAGTGCAGGGCTGAGGAAATCCTTCAGATACCTTGGCAGGCTAGTGACACTCCCCTTCCGACGCTGTCAGGTATCGCTTCCGTCAGAACATTTCTCTGTACTCACAAGAACGCGAACATTAACCCGAAGTTTGGAGATAGTGGGTTGACGCAGCCTGTTGATTTTAGTAGCCTTTCTGGAAGATGTAGGCCGGGGCCATTGATTGGTTGCCAGGTTTTTCCCATCATTGCGAACACAGACTGGAGAGGGCAAAAATGAGAAGCAAAAGCGCGAGCATATGAGGGGGGAACTGTACAATAGATTCGACTGCATAATTATTACCGACATGTGTGTGAGAATAATTTCACATAGTTACTCACTGAGCGCGATCGATCCAACGAATAATCCAACTGCTGTTTGTTAGGGTACGAATGCGACATCAGCACCTGAAAGCTGACCTTTCTTGTTCCGGTCATATAATGCAAAGATACGAACAACAATGAGAGCGCCTGTTAAAGGCCACAAAGTTGCGGCTCCCCTGCATGCAATAAACGTGCATCAGTATTCGACACACTTTAAAAAAGATACACCTACCATATTTGAAAGTTATGGAAACTCGCGCAGCTACGGTAACATTCTGTTAGATAAGATAGGTATGGTGAAGTGAAACGACTATCTCACAACTGATGAATTACTTGTATGAGCAAAGTGACTCTCGTTTGAGATAAACTGGTTCATACCTCCGCTGGCATATCGTTACGCGTTAGGACTGGACAATCCCGTCAAGTGTTAAACTAAAGCCGAAAAACAGATCGTGACTCACCAAACGCATTCGCCAATAGAAATGCCAAGGGATAATAACGTGTAAAGAGATAAACGGATTTAACGAGTGACCATGAAGAGCTGTGGAACGTGTGGATCCCAGAATCAAGGGAAGTATTCGGTAAAAAAGCTCACCACCAAATAAACTCAAATTCTTGGCCAAAAGTAATTAAAATATCATAGGCCAATAAAGCCGTAGCAGAAACTGTCTCACAAGTGAGCAAACTTAGAACTCTTCAACATTGTCAAAAACCGCCTACTTGTATTTGTATTAGACCCTCTGAGGTTCCGTATAATGTCAACGAGGGTCTCACTCATCGTGAACCGGAGACGCGTTTGAGCTCGTATCCATCATGCACCATTAACGTCTTATATAAGTACCAAATTTAACCGGTTGCCTGTGAATACGGAAAGGCATCTGAAATTAATAGCGTGGTCCGGCCACAGGGACCAGCCGAGAACGAAGCAAAGAAGGTCCACTTCTATGAAAATTACATGTGCCTCAGGGGCGGGTCTCTATATATGGCAGTAGGGGACTGCGGAGAAACTTCAGAGGTTTCTCCCTCACGGTCGATGGAATAAACAAGAAACAAAGGGGATATGCTATTCATTTAAGAGTCTGACGAATGATAGGACGTGGACACTCCGGAGGTTCGTGATAACCCTTTCCTCGGTTGCGTTGTTTCTTGTGTTAGAATCTGATGGTTACTAATTGCTTAGGGAGTTCTTTAAGCATCTAAGAAATAATGACAGACTCAGACATTCTTCTATGATTAGTGATTAAATTCCTATTTCTGCTTTGGAATAACTTATAACTGGTCACATCGGCGACTGGAATGTGGTTCACATAGGATCTTTATATTTCCGTTACGCAGGTGTAGAAGCAATTATGCCTCTGATGTGTTGAAATAAATCTGGTGCTGTCCTTAGACCAAGTTATTTTCCGTTTGACAGAGTAAGTAACAATCAACTCGTTACAAACGGAAAGGACTATAACAATACATGTATCATTTTTATATACGCCTGCCTAGTAACTGCTTACTAATATTGGCGTATGGTCCGTGCTCCTTGCGGCTCGCATATCAGATTCTCAAAATCCAACATGATGTGCCTTGAGCCAACACTAATACCGTACATCTCACTGTCACATCACTAGAATCAAGAGAAAATTTCCTGCGTGACAGATGAGTGACAAATTGATAATGCATGTCTGTCATTATCCGCCGACAGCTAATTCAGTTCTTCCCCACCATCAAATTCATCAAAGAGAGATTGTTCCATCCGGGAGGAGGCTCCAACTTCTTCTTCTTAGCGTATGTTTCGTATTTCATCATTCCTGGATATATATCCCGTACGTCTTTGAGTATCTTCTCGTAGTCTCCTTCCATAGAAGACTGAACTTCGTGATTCTTTTCCCAGCTAGCAACCCTGCATTATTGACCAGGTGAGCGAAAACCGAACTATCGTATTGGTAATGTCACCGTACAGTTCTCGAGTGTGTGCATTCAAAGCTAGAATAGACTTTGCGACGAACCCAAAAGCTGTAGGACGCTCGATGCCTGTTGCCCTTTTGTACGATTCCTCTTGCTCCTTGACTGTTAACGCATCGCCAATAACGACGATGATCTGATTGACATATTTTTCCGGATTCTAAACAATGATGAGGCCTCAAACCTCATAAATGTGAATAAATCGAACGTACTCTGAAAACGACCGCAGCAACATGCCCAATATCTTCTGATCCCTGAGGTGCATTAGTGAAATCATGGTTTTCAACTGAAACAAGCCTTACGACGAGTCGTATCTTTGTAGTTGGTTTGAGCCCCGTCGCCATAACTGCCGCTGTGATTTTCCCAAGAGCTCCTTCGAAATTTTCCATGAAAACTACAGGGCGTAGAATACTAAAAATATAAACATGAAGAAGGTTGTATCTCATAAACTTCAAACTCACGTCCATTTCAATCCTTTCTCCCCAAAAGCCTTCAGATGTCGTTCAATCCTAACCTTTGCCAAACCGGAAAGCATTTCGTTGTCATCGTTACTCTCGCCGGATCGTTCAGCACTTGAATAGATGTAATGGGACACACCGAATTCTGCCGCCAAGTCCGCCAACATCTAGCACGAAAGTTTAAACCACATCGATTGGAAATATACCAAAAAATTGTGTGGAGGCGAGGAGAACAATAAACACTCACCTTTCCCTGTCTCTCCTCACCATCCGCATTAGCACCCAGGCCAGGGTACACGAGCACACAATAGACACCCCATATACCGACCTTATCCTTCCTAGTCTCAAATATACTTCTTATACTCTCCTCGTTGTCTAAATCTCCCTGCACAAGTTCCAGCCTTGTATTCTCCTTTGAATTATCGCTCTCCGCCTTTCCGATTTTCAAGAGTGCTTGTGCAGACGATGAGGCAGGGTGTCTTGTAACTGCTAGGATATAAAATTGGCTTTCTTGACCAACTACTCCTGTAGGGGATGTGGGAGAAAGCAGAGAGTATATGATTGCCTTGCCTTGATGGCCAGTTGCGCCTGTTACGAGGATCGTTTTGCTCATTGCATATGTGTAATGTGTAATATGACGAAAGCGAGAAACTGCCATATGTAGTAATTCCCGTTACCTAATGAGTCTTTGAGCGCGCGCCTACAAGACGACCAATAACCAGCGTCTCTTTAGGGATAAATTTCTCAAATGGGCCGAGCTGAAATTGCGGTACTTCTTCGCCGCGGAGAATGCGGGCAAGTGTGTGTATCATTATTTCTTTATCTCCATGAGCGTCACCGAACACATGTGGTGTGGTCGGATTGACCTGGAACATCATCGACATGGAAGCTGTGCCGTGGACTTTTTTGCAATGATTGCATTCTTCGGCAGGATTCGTTTTCATCACTCAGTAGCATCACTAGCAATCCGGAAAAATATTGAGAACTTCCCAACTCGCGAATGTCAGAAAAAAGTACGGCCGGCGAAAGCAAGCACAACCATGCTTGCCATCAAAATAGAATAGGGCTGCCAGGGCCTTGATTCTCAGGTACGACCATGAATTTGTCTGATGCCCCTTGTCGCCCAATATCAGTCACTTTTTCCTCGTTTCCGTGCCTCACACCGCTTTTACCTCCCCATTCTTCCCTATCATGACCCCTCGTCACTTGCACCTCCGTTGTCAACAATTCAATACCTGCTGTTACAGAGGTGGTTACTGCACAATACAGCCCACGAAGTGTTCACAATGAATTTACCCCTAGGCCCGGAGAAGACACTTTCACCAGTGAAGGCACTGATGCTGTTGACGAACTGACATATCACATTGGTTCGCTTCTCATCAACTGTATTTCGTGATATTCAGCCACAGCCGTAAACACACTGGCCCTGGGGTCTCATTACTCACGGCGGAATTAGGTGGGCTGTTTGTAGTATCTTGGGACTCATAATTCTTTAGGCATCTCCATAGGCTTGTGGATATATATGCGAGAAAGATGTCAGATCATGTATGGACCACATTTTCCAGCTGCAGACTCATTGATCCGCATGGATAATATTACATAAAAACGTAGTATTTACAAATGATTTCCCATTATATTCAAATCATTCTTACCAAGAGGACTTGACTTGTGAAAACCTCCAAATCATGGGCCCATGGGACTTCCAAGCTCTATGTGGTGCCCGTATTCGCTCTCCACATAATATCTAGCATGTACTGTCAGTATAACACCCCCATGTGAATGGGGGTGTAAATATACTGTTGGTTAGGGTTTATACGGATATGTTATGTATGAAACATCCTCCAGCCTTCAAGGCCATCGCCGTAGTGAGACTGTATATCCCAAGAAATTCATTTTCGACTGCAACTACAATCGTACTTCATTCCACCATAGTTGTTACACCTAGTACGTCCAAATTTATAAGCAAATTAGCCTGAGTGGACATATATGTACCCCCGGGCTAATATGCCCCTTGTTGCGTTGGGCCTCTTCCACCGCTAATTCTGCGAGAATGGGACGCTTCAAGTAAGAAAACCAATACAACAGAGATAACAAAATGTTACTTACTTTTCACTATACCTTCGAGGCCGTGAGACCTCCTTTCAACGCGTCACCGGGCGTCACTGCCCTTGCTTACCGGCCACATCACCACCCGTCATCACGGCGCTGCCTTCGGCAACGTCCTCCGGGGTCATAGTAACGCGCTCGTCGTCAGCCACGATGAGCTCGCGTTCCAGCGTTCCTGGCCACCCCAGAAGGGCGCACTTGGCGCATTTGGCGGCATTGATATATTTTAGACAGTGTTATTTGCATAATGTACTTTTGACTCAATAAAATGAAATAAGTAATATTGTTCACACACTTCAGGTAACCTGATGAAATTTTTGATACTGGTGGGGGGGTATTAAAGGTATTGACTAAACTAGAAGTGCATCAATAGCATGCTATATCTCAGAGAGATTATCAAATCAAAAGGCCTTAGTCAGGAGACCAGCGGCACATTGCACAGGATTTTTTCCGCTCCATCCCTTCAACAATTTTTCTCTTTTCTTCCATCACCATTAGTCAGGCTAATATTTTGCCCGTTCTCATAACTAATCATACTATAACTATTACAGCTAAGCTAGTTAATTGTAATCAAATAAGCCTATACATAAATACTACATTCATATTTAACCAACTTTCAAAAAGACTTATCTACGATAGTCAGTCAATGCAGTATCTCTCACCCAATGAGCATGAACGGACACCTGGATGCAGAGGTGGACGCATCATTCGACCCAGATGTCTTAGATGACGAACAACTTCTGCCTGTTCGCCCTCTCAGCTACGCAAAACCTTCTGGGACTGATAATAAATACGAACCATTACCCTCTCCAATATTCCATAGGGAGTTTCCATTAAAATTTTCAGTATTGTTTCCTTATATTTGGCTTAGGTTTGTATTACATCAATTCACGGACACAAAATCCATTTATACCCTAATCCTGAGTTCTTGGCTCAATTATCTTCAAGAGATATCATGGTCTACTCTTGCGGTCCATTATGGACAAGATGTGAAGTCTGTTAGATATTCGCTTACCTTCCCTGATATCTCTGGCATAGCATAATGCCTTGTTTAACACTACATGGAGTTGGTGTGGTGATTGCTCAGTTGAAGTCTCTGAGAGCCAAAGTTCTACTTCGTGGGTGTGCCTTTCATACTTGCCACACATTCCCAGTGGGTCTCATACTGACCGCGGGACTTAGTAAACTCGAAGAATGATCGAGAAACTCACAGTTTAGATAGTTTGGACTATATACAGTCCATAGATGAAACTTTGTTTACTGTTTACTACTTTCTGGCAATGAACAGCTGTATACAGCCATAGTAGCACATTGCAGAGGCAATGCCTGCCTCATGATGCTCATGGGGAGTTAACTGTCATCTCGAAAACTGAGAAATACCCACATTCTGTATTTATCACACACCTTATATATCTCCAAGGTTCCATGGTACCTGTCGATGTTGGGAAAAGCCATGTGCACCATATTTATTACTCTACAGTATTTAGGATTGTGCCTAACAATGCAATCTTGTTTCAGGCAATAGGGGTGAAGTGTATTGCGATTGAATCCAGAATTGTTGGAATGGAAGTAGTGCCTCAATTTACTGTGCTTTCAGTGCAGAGAAGCCTGTATCTCTTTAAATTTTACTTCTCTTCAGGTTAGCCAATGCATTGTATATTGTATTGTACTGTCATCCTCCAAAAAACCTCAAATATATTTATAAAATCATGTTTGGCTCATAGAAAGCTCTCAAATGCATATTTTTTCTGATTTTTCCTGATTTGTTTTTGGGGTGGCCAAATTTTTGAGGTTGTCTCACTAAATATCTTTGAAATATGGAAATCAGCTCATTGAAATCTCTTCATTAAATCCCAATATACATGTTTTTACAGTTTTTGACTACCCTAAGTGTTTGTGGCAATGTAAAAAAATCAGGTAACCAAATTGGCTGACTTTGATTGTCCACAACTGTATGACCTACAAATGAAATCATATATGACATTGAAATGAGACAAGTTGAATGTTTGTTGAATATCTTCAAAGGTGTTGAAGATGTTGAATAGAAAGTTGAGTCAAAGTTTTGGTTGAAGATGAGTCAAAATATTGTCAAAGGTTACCTTGAATGTTTTGTGACAATGTTGTGACTGTGATGGTTGTGACAATAAGCTAGATAGAAGGCAAGTACCCAGTATCTTTGTGGATAGTAACACAGTTGGCCCAGAATATGTGAGGAATCACTTCTGGCCAACAAGAGATGTTTTTTTCAAAGGTTTTGACTATGGATTCACAAATGGTGTGATGGCTACCTTAAACAATGCTATTAGCTTGTTTATTGTAGGCCATCCCATGGTTTTTGGAGTTGGAAAACCTTCAGAAAATCTTGCTATTTGGTCAGGTTTTCCAAGCATTTATTGAACCAAAAAACTGTTTCAAAATATTTAGTTTTTGTAGGTTTTTCTGAGGCCAAAAATTGTATCTGAACACCCTGAAAATTTGCATCAGGAAATTCTAAGGAAACATTGTTGGAAATAGCCTATTTTTAACAGATTTTCTGAATAAGTAAATCCTTAGAGAATAACAAGAGAGTCAAATAACAGAGTAGCGCAGATGTAGTCCATATGAATTGAGATAAAAGTGGAGTTTCAACTAGTATAGTTCGAAACTCTGATTGCATTGATAGTCAAAGCCCATCTGTGATGGTTGAGAGGATACCCCAATCACAACTTACAGGACACTAATTGGTGTCTGGGTAAGTCGTGGTTGCAGGTTAAAAAGTGTCTGAGTTCTAACTACAGGTGCTAGAATACATAAGTTTGGCATGTATGCACCCACAAGAGTTGATGTACTGCATACATAGGTCATCGAACTAATTATAAGTGTATAATAAAATAGAGAGAAAATAGAAATAATAATAGAAATATAGTATGAGCTCATCCAGACTATATTTCCTGAGTATATTTTGCCGTACCTCTCACACCTGGATATATTAATATCTTACTGATGACTAATCATCTCAGTAGTAACTGGTTATTAATAGAACTACTCTTAATGGCCTGATAGCTCAGGGGTTAAGAGTGTTAAGGGTGCATACACGGAGGGTTTCCAGAGAAACCCACGGGAAATCTGGTAGGACTTGGCTTCAGCTTATAGGCTGTGCCCTCATGAGATCATCTTGTCCAATTTCAAACAGGCAGAGGGGAATCCCAGAGAGTGCAGGTGGGGTTTGTGGGTCAAGAGGTTGGGGAGTCGAGATAGATAGGTTGGAGGTCAAGTGATAGATGCATCAGAGCCAATGGGCTCCAACTAGTAAGAGTGGTGTGATTCAAAGAGGAATTTAGAGCAGAAAATATACTAAGATTACTGGGGAGAATCTAAGCTGATTTTCTGACTGGATTGTATATACAACATCTGCCAGACTATATAGACTGTGGAATGAATAACATACCAAATCCAGTAATAATGAAAATGAAACTAACAAACATAAAATGAGATAAGTAAACACCAAACTTGGTGTTAGGAATGGGACAGAATGGAGCGAAGTCCGAATCGTGACAGGTCATAAAACCATAATGGGAATGGAGCGGGAGCAGAGTCCAAATCGTGACAGGTCATTTGACTATAACAGGAATGGGGCTCAGTTAGAGGGATGACAGGTTTTCCAAGTGGGATCCAGTGACTGATGTGTGGGACAGGGTCAGACATAGACAGGAACGGAGTCTGGCAGGTATTCCAGTGACTGATACATGAAGTAATGAAGTTGAACATGGACAAGTCTGATGTATGGAGTCTGGTGGGAATTCCGGTAAACTGACAATTGGTGCATATAGGGTGTGGGTGCATACAGTATACTGTAAGTTAGTGCCCGGAGTTCGGTGGGAATTCTGGTCATAACAAAGAGCACTAGACATGTAATCCAAACTTAGTGGTCACTGGTTCATATCTAGCTCAGGTCAATATTTTCACCCTGCTTATGGAATTCTTACAAATAGAAATCTGGGTTTATCCTGGTAAATCCACCCACCTTACTCTAAATGGAAACCTGGTGGTATCTCATTTTATATGGTTAGATCCACTTTAGTCCAAAGGAAAATCTGGTTTTATCTTGATAAATGGTCCCAATGCAAATGTGGTTTTATCTAGATAAATCTGCCATACTCCAAATACAAATATGGTTGTATCCTGACAAGTCCACATTTAGTCCCAATGCAAATCAGGTTTTATCTAGATAAATCCACCATACTCCAAATGCAAATCTGGTTGTATTCTGATAAATCAATCTTAGTCCAAATGTGAATCTGGTTTTATCCTGATAAACTGTTACAACCAGAATTCCCGCTGGACTCCAGGCACTAACTTATATGCACCCACACCCTATACGCACCAATTGTCAGTTTACCGGAATTCCCGCTGGACTCTGTATGTCAGACTTGTCCACCTTCAACTTTGTTACTTCATGTATCAGTCATTGGAATACCCACTGGACTCTGTCCCTGTCTATGTCCAACCCTGTCCCATGCATCAGTCACCGGACCCTGCTCGGAAAACCTGTCATCCCTCTAACTCAGCCACATTCCCATTATAGTCAAATGACCTGTCACGATTTGGACTCTGCTCCCGCTCCATTCCCATTATGGTTTTATGACCTGTTGTGATTCGGACTCCACTCCATTCCATCCCATTCCTAACACCAAGTTTGGTATTTACTTATCTTATTTTATGTTTGTTAGTTTCATTTTCATTATTACTGGATTTGGTATGTTATTCATTCCACAGTCTATATAGTCTGGCAGATGTTGTACATACAATCCAGTTAGAAAATGAGCTTAGATTCTCCCCAGTAATCTTAGTATATTTTCTGCTCTAAATTCCTCTTTGAATCACACCGCTCTTACTCATTGGAGCCTGTGGGCTCTGACACATCTATCACTCAACCTCTGACTTATCTATCTCGACTCCCCAACCTCTCAACCCACAACCTCCACCCAGACTCCCCAGGATTCCCATCCGCCCATTTGAAATTGGACAAGACAATCTTGCGAGGGTGCAGCCTATAAGCTGAAGCCAAGTCCTACTGGATTTCCCATGGGTTTCTCTGGAAACCCTCCATGTACGCAACCTTAACATAAACCCCCCTTAGTCCAAATGCAGATCTGGTTGTATCCTAATCTCTCCACTTTAGTCCAAATGGAAATATGGGTTTATCCTGATAAATGCACCTTACTCCAAATGGAAATCTGGTTGTATCATGATATGTTGTTAAGATCTAAGCAAAATGGGGGAGGAGGACTCTAAGTCAGGGGGCCAATGATAGGAAATGAGCTAATTGGGGGGCTGACAATAGAGATTGGACTAGTCAGGAGGTCTGACTCTATAAATGTAGTGGATATTGGCTTCAAATTATGTGTTGTGCCCTCACACAAACTGTCAGGGTGCACCAGTATTTCAAACAGAGCAAATAGTATGATAAAAATGAAGATCAACACTTAGCTCAATCAACCAGTGGGCTGAAATACTAAGAGTTGTAAGGTAAGAGTTCATAGCTTGCCAAAGAATGTCTTCAAGAGTATTGAGAAGGGAGGAAAGAGACTGAGAACTAGTAGAGGGTAATCTAAGTTGATTTTGAACTGAAGAATTGTAGCATACAGTATGTACATGAAGAAGGTTTTATACTGCAACAAGACAGATGACCAGAGGGCTGATCAAGGAAGTAAAGAATGAAATGGATCATAAGAAATCAATGACAAGGTGGGGGGACTAAATGTAAAGTACTAAACAATACTAAAAAGGTCTGAGGTGGCAAGTGAGATGTATAGAGGGTGATGGTGATGGGGGAGTAAATGGGATGGACATGGAATGGAAGGCTAAAAGGGTCAAAACTATACCAAAAACAAGTGTAAGGGGTGCCATGAGTGGTGATACCATGGGTGGGGGTTCTGACAGTGAGACAACAAAGGGTTTGAGTTCAAAACAGGTTGCAGAGGTCCAAAATCATGGGAATCCTAACAGATGTCCACCTTAGTCCAAATGCAAATATGGTTTTATCCTGATAAATCCACCTTGTGTGGGAAGATTCAGTATGATCCAACAGGATTGGCAAATATTCAAGAGGATACAATGCAATTCCACTGAAATTCACAATTGTTCAGGAAGATTGAGTATGAATCCCAAGGATTTACATTTATTGAGTATGATTGCAGATAAATACAAATCAGGTTATATCCTGATGTATATATCTACCTTAGTCCAAATGCAAATCTGGTTTTATCTAGATAAAGCTACCATATCCCAAATGCAAATCTGGTTGTACATATCTTCACAAATCTATTAGAATGAAGAAGGGAGATGGATGTGAGGCAGTGGAATGCAGGAGCTCAGACACAGACACAGACACAAATGAGCGAATGTAAATTTCACCAGTGCACACTATGGACTCACAACAGTACACAAGTTGTAGCTAATGTGCCAAGTCACTAAATCTAACACTCCCACCTGATGAGACACATATCTAAGTAACAACTCCCACCAGAAAAATAATCAAATCCTAATAAGAACTTTAGGGAGACTGGAAGAAGATGATGGTGTTGAAGACCCATATGAATATTTATTAACAATGGTGGAAGATAAAACTTGTTCTGTTTGATGAGCAGTGTTGGTAGAGGAGGAAAAATGTGGTGGCTTTGGAGGATCACTTATGACCTATTCCCTGACTTCTCAGGGCATGTTATAGACACAAAATGCAACAATATGACCTTGGCAACCACAACAGTGATAGTGACCTTCATTAGTAGGATCATACCAATGAAAACCTTTATCATCTTCTAAAATCAGTGGTGGAGTAGTGCCTGACCTAGAGAATTGACCAGGTTGTTTCCAAACATTCCCATGCTTTGGACCAGCTGCATATTCAACATCAACCAGCTCAGATTTGATGGCAATGGCAGAGGAAGCTGAACCAATGAGAATCCCTTTGACATCAGAAAGAGAGGTTTCAGACTTAGCAATGGAGTGGAAGTACGAATCCTGTGATAGGAAGGATGAAGGTTTATGAGGAGGAGATCCAATGTTTGACAATCATTGATGGCACAACCCAAAGATATGAGGTTCTGGTGAGCACTTTCAATAGCATGGATGTATGTAAATGTCAATGGATTTAGAAGGATCATGCTCAATATGATAAAAATCCTCATGACATTTGAAATGACAAGTCATTGTAGACCTCTGGAAGCATTCCCTCACTGCTTTCCAAGTAGCTAAACTGGAAGTCTTCCCTATAACCAAATATTGCAACTTATCACTAATTGCAGACCAGATGATGGCTGCCATTTGCTTATCTGTTTGCACAGATGTAGCAGGGGAAGTGGGAGCAACAGCATCATCATCATATGTAATCCAAAAGGCACCAGCACCTAAAAAGACCATGGACATTGCATCTCTCCATTTGGAATAGTTGTCTTCTGTGAGGAGAGGGACCTTGGCTATGACAAGAGTCAGGAAGTCAGGCAAAGACATGATATGATGTTGGTGAAATGATACTGCAGGTGATGGTGATTTGATAGAGCTAACAAGAAGAAGATTGATGGTAAATTTGGTGTTATTTAGTTAGAGCTGGGGCCTATAACCTATTAGAATGAAGAAGAGAGGTGGATGTGAGGCACTGGAAATGCAGGAGCTCAGACACAGACATGAACAAGCAAATGTAAATTTCACCAGTATGCACTATGGACCCACAACAGTACACAAGTTGTAGCTAATGTGCTGAGTCACTAAATCTAACAAAACCCACCTAAGTCCCAATGCAAATCAGGCTTTATCCTGACAAATTCACCATAGTCCCATATCTAGAGAGATCTGTTAGAGTATGAGATACTCCAATTAGTGATGATCTCATACCTCATCTTGTGATTGATTAGATCTGACTGGTTCACATCATGTGATAGTTATATTTAGTTTAGTGTTCACTTAGTTCCATGTTGCGCACACACATTCGCTGCACAGACCAGTGCACAGACCATGTATTCTAGTATATAGTTCACCCCAGCTGAGGAGTGGATCCTCATCTGGAAGCTTAGCTATAGCATCAGTTTACTTCACACTGCTCTACTCTTAAGTGGCATTCACTCCTAGATAGAGAGTCCTCGCACTTTGCTCTCCCTCGCTACCAGATTATCTTAACAAGATCCACCTTACACCAAATGTGAATCTCATTGTATCCTGATAAATCCACTTTACTCCAAATGCATATCTGGTTGTATCCAGAGAAATCCACCTTAGTCTCAATGAAGATCTGGTTTTATCCCAATAAATCCACCTTAGTCCCAATGCAGATCTGGTTTTGTCACTGTTAAGTTGCATGCACAGAGCTTATTGGAGGGTTTCCGGAGAAACCCACAGGAAAGCTGGTAGGACTTGGCTTCACCTTATAGGCTGCACCCTCACGAGATCATCTTGTCCAATTTCAAATGGGCAGACAGGAATCCTGGGGAGTCTGGGCAGGGTTTGTGGGTTGAGAGGTCAGGGAGTCGAGATAGATAAGTCAGAGGTTGAGTGATAGATGGGTCGGAGTCCGTGGGCTCCAACAAGTAAGAGTGGTATGTTTCAAAGAGGAGAATAGAGTGGAAAATATACTAAGATTACTGGGGAGAATCTAAGCTGATTTTCTGACTGGATTGTATGTACACCATCTGCCAGATGATATAGACTGTGGAATGAATAACATACCAAATCCAGTAATAATGAAAACTAAACTAGCAAACATGAAATGAGATAAATAAACACCAAACTTGGTGTTAGGAACAGAATGGAGCGGAGCAGGTCTTACAGTATGAGATCAATGAATGAGTTAAAGGAGGTTGACATGTGGATGCTATCCATGACAGTAGAGACAATGCCCAAATCTCAACTTGCACAATGTTACACATTGGGGTTTCTGGGTAAAAAGGTCTGTTCTTTATCATTATTATGGCTTTTCATAGAATTTTGCTGGGTGGAAAAACTCTAACAAATACAAGGTTTTCTAAGAGTTTTCTCATTCAGAAACTCCATCAAAGTCAGCTATCCCAACAATGTTTCCTCAGAGTTACCTGATACAAATATTTAGGGTTTTCAGATACAATTTTTGACCTCAGAAAAGCCTACTAAAACTAATGATTTTCAAATGATTTTTCACTTCAAAAAATGCTTAGAAAAGTTGGCCAATAGCAATATTTAGCCATAATTTGGGAAGAGTCCTTTCCAGGAGTTCATCCTTGAGCTGCCAGAGAGGGATTCCTTATAATGATGTTGCTTGGAAGTCAGGCAATGCTAGATCTTCTTCCTTGGTTAGCGATGCCTGATGGTATTGAGATTTTGAGACCTCTTCACCACTTGTAGTCATAGTAAATACTTAGAGAATTACATAAATGTACAGAAGTTTTTTCTTCATAAGGAGAGAGAGGTCCACTCCAGATTACCACTGTGTGTATGAAGAATACCAACTCTTAGTCTCAGGAATCAATTTCATAGTCGAATTCCCCAGTAAATCATGTCTAGAGAATAGAGAAAGGCTTGCTCAAGGTTGAGAATTCTTAAGAGCAGTGCAGAGAGAGATTTTGATCAATGAACAAGTTTGATTTGAGTATTCAGAGCTTCTACTGTGAAAGTTCAAAGTACAGATGTATTAAAGTGATATTGTACATTGAAGCTGCCCTGAACAGCTGAGACAATCCCTAAACCTCAACTTGCACTAATTTGGCACATTGGAGTTAAGGGGTAAATGCCTCTGATTTAGCACCTAGTTCCCCCACAAGTATACATGGTGTTTAAACTAACTATAGGGAAGATCTTCAAAGAAAAAATTTGAAATAAGTATATTAATGTCCCTGGGAAAAGAGGTGTGAGGAGGAGAAAAGATTATACCTACTCCCTCAACACAGGCACTACCCCTCCACCTATTATAGAAGATGACAAATTTTTTTGTTGGCGTGATCCCACTAATGAAGGTCACTGTTACCGCTGTGGTCCTCCAGGTCATATTGCTGCATTCTGTGTCTATAACTAACATGAATCAGATTTTCTCAACACTTGTTGAAGTACATATAATCAAATGTCTTCAACTCTGTTGAATATGAAATGCCTCTTTGTGATGAAGTATTAATTCACCTTGCAAATGAAGTATGAGACTAAATAGGACACAAGGGGCTTGTTAATCTCTGGGCTTATGAGTAGGGTCTGGTGGGAAACCCATGGGTAATCTGGTATACAGGTAGGACTTGGCTTCAGCTTATATGCTATGCCCTCTCAAGATTGTTGTGTCCAATTTCAAAGGGATGAATGGGAGACCCAGGAAGTCCAAAGACTCTCAGGCAGAGGGCCCACAGGTGTGAATAGAGGTATTACTGTAACTAATGCAAAGTACAGGGGGAACTGTAGTTGATTTTCTGATTGGATTGTAAATACAAATGTGTCTAGTTTATATAGATGAGTCATACTTCAATCCTGGTGGAATGGGTAAACAAACAAATGGGCAAGAAATGGGGAATGGGCTGGGGAGGCTGAAGTCTGGGGAAATTACAAGATGAATCTAGGAACATACACATGGAACATACTACTTTAACTGACAACCAGGTACTACAACTGATTGTGGTGGATATTACATACATATATAATGAGAGCTGGGATCTCCAGGCAGGTTCAAGTCACCAATCATACAAAAAGGGAGTGATGGAGACATGTGAGGGAGTCTGGGTCCTGGTGGGTTGTCCAGTCCTAACAGGGCTCATGAATATATTTCTCAAAGAGATTATGGAAGGTTTTGACAATAACATATTATTAATTCAATAAATGAGGTATTGTATATTACAAATATAGTATCTCAGTTGACACGAAGATTGTAAATCGACTGATATAAAAGATTAAACCTATTACAAATATAGTATCTACCACACAATCATTAGCATGCTAGTGCATGAAAGAAAAAAACATATTTAGTAACATACCTCAGTCGACACAAAGATTGTAAATTGACTGAGGAACATACATTGGTAGTGCTCATATTTATGTGGATGTGAACAATGAATCCCATGGCACAAAAGAGACGGTAGGACAATGGGATTGTAACAATAGGAAATGGACAAAAAGAAATATTTACGGTTCGTGGTCAAAGTGTTATTGTTGTTTGTGACATCATGTTTATCCTCGTGTTTATTCACGGCATGCATAAGACACAGTTCATAACATTGTACACATTTTCTGACTGACTACCCTTGCTCCTTTCATTGCCCTTTTATGCCTTTCAGTGTAAGCAAATGACTATTCTATGACATAAGAATGAAATTATAAGTCAAGTCAAAGTCAAGTCAAAGTCAAAGTATAGTTGAAATTGATCTTGTACATTCATGGCAATAATGTTGGAATATGAGCATTACATAAGTTCGTAACACATATTCCTTTTGTTCTTTGTTCTTTGTTTCTTTACTCCCATTGTTCAATCCCTTTTTGTTGCCCCATTTGATATTCTATTGTTTAGCAGACATATATAAGTAGCCTAGTGTTCATGTATCTACTCATTCGTTTGCCTAATCTTACTACAAGATATACGCACAAACGAAATTTATATACTGCTCTTATAGTTCATTCGGAGCTTCTATATTTTATTCTAACAGGTTAAGGATCTGATGAGTGATTGACGGAGTTTATATAAAGTAAGCCTCTCCTAAGGATCCTATAATTTTTTTGCTAGGGCTGTTCCGGGTGATAGCCTAACACGAAATATACGAGGACCCACAAGTGTCATCACAGTAAGATTATTACCAAACGGCCAAATTTTCAACATCCACCTCCCCTCAAACATTCTTAGAGCCTCCACAACAACCCAAAGAACATCACTCCCATGAGCCATCATTTTTTGGCCTCTCCCCGTGGTGTCGTCTTTCGCAACTCTACCCTTGATCTCACGAAGTCGGAATTTTTATCTATACTTGCTCCATATAGTCTGAGATACTTCACTCCAGCTGTTTAGCCCGCTTCGCGCGCATTTAATGAGATAAATTCCTTATTCAGCATTGTTTTTAACATGACGGGTCTCGAATATCGTTGCATCGCTGACTGAGCATGAATACCACCTTTTCTCAAATTAACGTGGCGAGTTTTTAGTTACACGACCCCGAGATAAATCGTGCATTTATTGGAACTTTGACAATCTGTAGTGAGGTCTGCTGTTTTGATCCTACGCTAGTCGAGTTGTAGAAAGTTGGCTGCTGCATCAAGCATGCCACCAGAGGGTATGTGTATGTCTCCTTTCTCCCGCGACCCAGAAAATACAGGGTACTGGTATACTTGCATCCATGAACCAAATTTCATCCTTGACTTTCTCGTCAATCCAACATCTCATAATATCTATTATATCATATTTTATTAGCTTGTAGTTTATCACTCCCACTTTACCATCCTTGGAGCCCACAACGTCCCAAAACATCATTCCCAAAGCCATTGTAAGATGATCGACGATGTCAGTATTTTCCGTTAGACTTCAGATAGTGCTCTCTTTGACAACCCTACCATCTTCCTATATATATTTCTAGCTACAACCCGAGGGATCGTTTAAAAGTTATGTGTGTGGGATAGTTTCATCTTGGTTGTTGTAGTTAAAAACAAAACAGTTTTTATTGTAAGCCTGGAGTACAACAAATTACATTTGAGACAAGCTTCTTGAGAGTTTTTTTTAATGTGGTTTCTGACCGAAATGGGCCATACAGCCTCAGGTGCCATCTCCCTTCAAAAAAGACATGGCTGTCCACTTCGCGACCTGGTCCCATCCACCCTCAGTCTTTCGTTCAACTATTCGCTCTTTATTTTCATTCATTCACGGGGAGACATATCACTATCTTACGAGGCATAGAGGACTAGGAGTGGTTATAAAGTAAATTTTGATAGATATTTTAATATTTGTCTATTAATGTGGTCACAATTGTCCAGGTCCATGAAGGTCTGCACTACAACCACAGACGAGTATACCCTAGATCGATAACTGCTGTTGCTCACCTTAATGGAGCATCCACCACCGAGTTCCAGCTACCCCATAACGGCACTAACCCCCAAAGTCAAACTCAAATGCATCAGGCTCCATTCCAAACGCGACTTCTATCGGTGACCCTCAATAATACCAATCTCTCAAGTTGCCCCTCTCCCGGTCCCAACCACGCTGATCATATCTACGCTTTTTACAACCGCGGCAACGCTCACCATACAAAATCCTATTTTCCCCATTATATTTACGCATACCATTGCTGCACCAACACCTTCAGTCTCGGTACTTTCTGAAAGTAGTCCAAGTCTGACTTCCCAAGGCGGGATGGTGATTATCTGTCTATCCACTATAGCCTTTTGTTCCTCGTCATTTGTATCACACTGCTCCATCACCACTATAAAAAGTAGCGAACAGGTGAATTAATCGAGGGTATGATGTATCCCATTTCCTTTCACCAGAGAATAGCTCGTTGCTCCCCTGTTCCCGTTGCGTTCAATATACGCTGGCCTGGGAGTCATATCCCTGCAAGCCTGCCGTCACAGCGAAGATCCGGGTACATAGCGGATAACTTGGCAATACCCATCATAAGTATTCCTGGAATTGACGGGCCCACCAATGGTGTGCACGTTCCGACCAGAGCCATTATAATACTTCACGGACAGCGACCCGTGTCTCCACTCCTTTCAGAGCCGAGGACCACAGAGAGTGTGGAGACATTACACAGGGTAAGGATATTGTGGTGCAGGTCGCCAGATATAGCACGGCAGAGGCGGCAACAGCAGAGGCACTAATGGCAGAGGCAGTAGAATCGACGTTGGTAACAAGGGATAAACCCCCACCAGATGATGACAGCGGGAAAGCTGAGAGTGCAAAGACTGGCCCGCCGGCGTGCTCATCGGATCACCATGATAATAACGGTACTCCCTCTCATTTCGACTTACCCCCATTACTTATGTCGATGTACACACCTGCCTAGCTGCACCCGAGTCGTAACTAAGTGGTTAAGTTGCAGTTACCTTACTGTTGTTTTGTACCTTGATTAAGTAAGATCATCTTCTTGAATCTCATGACAGGAATTCGCATTGTTTAAAAAACCATGAATATATATGTGTGCAAGCAAGCTACGCTCGCCGACTTGGGCACCAGGCGTCAAATGTTTCAACTTCAGGTCGTCGAGGTACGTGATGGATGCCCTAAGTGCTAAAGCTTTGGATTTTCTCATTTGAAAGGTATACTTAATAACCTATACACTCCTTCGTTCCGACACGATGCCTATAACGTCTTTCGCTTTTATCACGGTCGTACAAATTATGGGGATGACTTGAGAACACCAGCAACTACTGACCCGCCAGCGACGGGACGACTAAGTCGATTTTCACCTTTCACCGATCATAGCAGCTTTAATGCAAAGAAGACACGATTGATTAAATATCATACCTGCGTTGACAACAAATTTGGCTGTAACCATGCCGTCTAAGTTGGGGTTAGCTGGGGGGACAATATTTAGATATTATTCTGAGCTAAATATCCAGTGAAAATACTCACAGACGTCGCGCATACCATAATAGGTCGCAGTGAGTGTCTTGGGGGTGATGGTGAGAGTGAAGAATCCGCGGAAAGACCCCTCACTGACATGCGCAAGTCAGTCATAACAAAATAGTGGCGAGGGACGCGCACTCACCTCCACTGAAGATCTTCATTTCCCTGAAGAAAGAAAAAATGATCAGGATGTGTGTAAGATTTCGCGTTATGACATACTTTGGTATGGACCAGCAAATCGGAAATCTTGTCCGCAGCTGCGGGCGTAATCCCAGTACCGAACGCAGAACCAGAGGTTACGGCTGTTCCTGCAAATTCCACACCGATAGCGCCTTGTCCGGTTGTAGAATTGTATCTGTTACACCGTCGGTAAGCACGAAGGAGCTACTGATCGTTCGCTACGTACGTCGTTGTATCGTTTGGGTCTATATGATGTGATGTGATTCGATAGGTCCGTGTTTTGAAAGTGAACAATTTGAATAGACATACGAGCTAAATCGGACACCCAATTGGCGTGACTATCACCGGAGAGAATAACAGTGTTGTCAATCTTGTTAGAGAACAAGTGATTGAGGACACGATTACGGTTTTGCCTGTATCCGTCCCAGGCATCCTAGGCCCAAACTATGAGTGTGCGTTCGGGCATGCAAAGAATTCAAATGTTTTCTCATTATTTACCAAGTCGACTGAGGGAAGCTGTCAGTCTCTGAATATGGTGGACCGGGAATGGAACGTCACTCACAAAATCCAGCGAAATTCACTTGAGTGAAGACAACCTGTTGCCTGTTGGATAACCCACGTTATCCATTTAATCACAGGCATAATTCGGCAAGCTTACCCGACAACTCGCCAAATAGCACCTCTCGCCTTTGACTGAGACAGGGTGCTATAGAACCCTATTAAGGGTTATTACGAATATTCACTACATATTTCTGCCAAAGGAGAAAGCTCACAGTTCTCCTGGGCGAGACCCATTATGGATCGACCGGGGAAATCGGCGATGGTGTTAACAACTAGGTCATTTTCTCGGTTAATTTACCAATATCTGCAGCATTTGCAGCATATACGCACATTCTAGAAGCATATCAATAATTTACGCAAAATAGAGAATTTGGAAATGTCTTACCCGTGTTATATCCGACATCCGTCACATCTCTATCGTATTGACCTGTTAAAGCCGCGTGTCATTTCCACATTTCACTCAGAAATACGCATCCATACGTGTATCCAGCATGGTGAGATCCTACGAAGAATTTTTCAAACCGTGGGAAACTAGCAAACAAAAAGGAATACTTACGAGCAACTTTCCGATCTGGAAATTACGCCAGATACGAAGTTTATCGTCCGCGATGACTTGACGAATGGGCAGCCACTGGGAAGAGAACTCATAAGCAATACGCAATGGTGTAATATTAGAATGCCTTACTTCATGGTAAGCCCTAACAGCAGCCAATTTCCGATCGGTGAAACAAGCACCGGAAGGAGAGAATGTGCAGCCGGCGGCCGTATCATTAGAGTCAGTAGTACCCGCCTTCCAACTGTTATCTGCAACTTCATGGTCTAGAATTACCAGATGGTCCATAAAAACATCTCATTAAACTTTATCAGTTGTCAAGAACATACCATCCCAAACATTAATCCAGGGGCCAGACAGATGGGCGTTCACCAAGCCAATATCCGTGCGGTATTGATTGAAGCGTTGGCGATAGTCTTGGATAGTGGCAAGCTCGCGACCAAGAACCGCACGGCCAATTGGTGCGCCATCTCCAAGAGATTCGTAAATCTACGTATGGGTATGTGAGCATGTTTCATCCATTGATGTGGTGAGGATTTCGGAAAACAGGGCAGAAAATAAGGAAGACAGCTAACGGGAACAGAAAACGCACGTAATCGCCCAAATGAATGAAGGCGTCCGGTGTAACGTTCGTGGCGGCGAAATTGTAGGCATTGAAGTACCCTTTTAGAAGCAGAGTATGAGAAACAGTGAAATGACGCTTCAGTGGGTCACGAACCAGCCTGAAACTGTGAACACGAAAATACGGCGAACGTCAATGGTTTACCGCCATTTACTTTGGATGCCGGGGCTAAGTGAATGGAATATATGAGCAGGAGGCCACCTACGTATAGATCGGTAAATTAACACATACTATTGTCATCAGCAAAGGTACGGGTCCTGCCCACGGGACTGATAATCGCCTTATTAGTGCAGTCCGAAAATTGGTAAAAGTATACAGTGTCTGGCTTCAAACCAGTTGCTTCAAGCTACATTATGGTAAAATTTAGCAATTTTCGAAGTAATTCACATTAGATCAAAACACACCTTAACTGTGAAATCAACGTCCGCAGAGGTAAATGCCGTTCCGGTGTTAACGACCTTTGTGAGCGCCTGATCAGTTGCTATTTCATAACGTACGCAAACAGGCACGCTTTGATCAGGAAGAAACGGTGTGCTGGAGGGATTTGAAGCTATGGTGCTCGCAAGAGGGAGAGCACGCGTCCAAAGAAGTACTGAGTTTGACGTCGGATCGCCCGAGGCAACCTTGTGTGTGAAATTCACACCTGCATTCCAGACGAATGGTGCCTGCAAGCAAAGTTGCCTTGAGTCATCCGCTCTTTCAAATGGGGGGAAATAACGTGAGGCTAACGTTGCTAAAGTCACTTCCAAAAAAGGTGGGGTAATGATCATCTGCAAATTGACTCGCAGATTCAGTCTGCCTCTTAGCGAAAGCCCTTGCGTGTCTTTCATGGATCTCTTCGGTGTCGATATCAAACTGTAACAGACTGAATAGTGCAATTTTTTTGGTGCCCCGGATGACTTACTTGAGGATGATCTTCGAACGGAGACCTATACACGAGATTTTGGTTGAACGGGTTCCCCATCACAAGTTGGGAGAGCGCAACGATTCCTAGAAGGCGGAGACATGTTGCTCGGGCCATAATGCTTGACGTATACAAATTCAACGTCGGCTGACTTTATACCAAATGCGATACAATATTCGTCACAAAACTTGAAGGATCATAATATTCCATGGGATTCGACAGCGGGGCCACATGTGCTCATAAAGCGCACGTTTGAAGAGAAGTCCTTACCATTGGGTTTCATTCGCCCGTCGATAATCAATATCAGGGCGAAACCGTGGGTCAAAACAATTGCAAATCATGGGACCATATTATGCAAATGCCGGGCGGGGTGGACATCCTACTACTGGTTCGGACAATCGTTTTCAGCCTGAGGATCAGTCCAATGCGTCGCTGTCATAGGCGGTCCTTATTAAGTCTTAGTCACCCATTGCCTTCGGGTCCTTTACACCCCTGCGCAAGTTGTGCACGATGTTGGAGAGCTTGGTGTGAGAAGTCCCCAGAGCGCTCCTGAGGGCCAAGCTTAAGCAGATTCTGAACAGAAAAGCTTCAATTATTATCAAACAAATCATCGAGGTGAAATAACGATACAACTTTGGGAAACCCAAGAATCTTGAATTTTGAACCCTTTATAAAACTCTGAAGCTTTATTTCAACATTTAATAATGGTCCAATAGAAAGTCCTTGATTATGGCATGGCACACACGCAATGTCACTGCCGAGTGACAGTCTGTGACAGTCCACTTGAGTATGTGGCTTCGATTGAACGTACAACCAAGCGTTAAGTTGGCAATTATCAGCGTGTTGATCAAGCCGAAGGGAGGCGCTTAACGCCGCAGTTTACCTAGCTATGCGTACCGTTCACTTAGTCACCACCACTTGTGTACAAAACGTTATACTCTGGCACACAAGTCTAAACTCCTTTAACCAAAACAATCAAAATAGATTTTTAGAATACCTAGACAGATTCTTGAAATTCTCGAAACTGAGGAAGATAAAAAAATTTTTGGGTCAAAGATTTTGCCGCACCTTTCATAAAAGGGAACCACATGATCCTCGGCTACATCATTTGTTTATTTTCAACATAATCCAGACTTTGTTAAGTAGAAATGTCGAATGAACAATGAAGATGGCCTCTGAATACTTGCAACGGGCAGCTATCTCACAATAGAATCATAACAAATGTTCATCTAATGAGGCCAAATGGTGAATCATTAGAGCACAACCAATCAGCCATCGATATCCCCAAGTTTAAAAGTGTAGTCACAACATCTTCTCATTAATCAACAGATCCAGTACAGAAGTCCAAATCCATCCAATCCATCCACCTATGTATATTGGTATTACCTATCGTTTGTAAGTTATATAACACATGGAAAACCGCTACAGTGGGTCGATGTTAGCGTAGAGAAAGAAATGGGTTGGTCACGTACTTCCACGAATATATCAAACTTGATTTGTTTGACATACACTACCATGGATATGCTGTAGGGACGCTAGCTCGACTTACGCCATTTTGGCTCTGATGATATCGACCCAAAGCTCCCTATCTCCTGTCTCTTCATCGCTTTCGGCAACAGCATCAAGGCTGGTCGGCATGGACGATCTCGAACTCGTGGAGCTGAACGATGATCTCGGCGAGCGTTGTCCCTGTTGAGAATGGCGCGCCAGCAGAGCACTCAACTCATCAACAGATACCGGCTCAGTACCGCGTTTGTGTGAGGATAGCACGCGATTCTGGGCAGGACGACGGAGACTAAATGGTGTACCAATGATGAAATCGGTAATAGAGCAAGGAAATGAATGATGACGCACTGCCGGAATCCCATCATTTCCTCAATTCTACAACGGATTGTACTTTCTTGCATATGAGACAATGGCTCGATACGCAGGGCTTGAGGAAGCTTCTGATTCAGTTCTCGCGCTACACGGCATAGTTCAGGCCGCGGCATGCAAGTGAGCTCATCCTGGCAGCAGAAGGGTTTTCTGTCAAGTCTAGCTTCGAAATATTAGTGGAAATCGGGCCATTTTTTCATATAATGACGTACGAAGTACTTTATGATTGTCACATTGCCGTCGTCAATTGGGTCATGGCTTCGGTGATGGAGAAGACTCACATGACAATTTCATCACCATCAACAACATACAAAGTTCTTGCAGCAAGTTCTGCTTTGATATGTTGAATCCGAATGCTCATTGAGCGTTTTTTGAGGAGACTGGGAATTGCAGAAAAAGTCTTTGGAATGAAACTCTTTTTGACCTTGGTTGAGGCAGTGATGCGGGGGCGACTATTGATATGCATGGTATCAAATCTGTTAAGGTTTACTCTATTGGTTATTTTCTGTCGTTAAAGGTCGTTAAGGTTCGTAACAAAATATCGCAAGAGAGGTGAAGATCAAGGATGAAAGTAAAAGTAAAACTGAAAATAAGTGGTCGCGTGACCAGAAGAGGTCAGGTGACATGTTCAATGGTTTGTCTTCAAAGTTCGTGCGGGATGACGGAGTGCCAATTTCAGACCCCGAAATAAGCGAATTTAATGCAGGAGGTAATTTATCTCCGGATAAGATGTCAGTTCGTATGACGACCCTACAATACGCGGAAGTCACTGACTTGGCTGACTATGCAACTACGCTGTCACCTTCTTTGGTAAATTAGTTATTTGTTTGATGGACCCCAGAGAGCTCGGTCCTCAATGCTGAGTCCTGTACCATAATCCCATTAAAAATAAAACAAAATAGTTATTGTTGATTCAAAGAAGTCAGTCAGGTTTTATTCACAAATGCGAATTGCACGTTAGGAGCAAAGAGTGGACTGTGGCACCATATATGACAATATATCCGATAGGATAACCAGGAAAAAGGTGGAGAGATGGAGGATAAGGAAGGCGTGGAACAGCGCTGAGCTCAAATTCTCGGTCTCCGAATATCTTCTAACGTAAGTAGTGGCGTCTTTCTCGCACCGGTGGCATCATCTTCCGAGTCATTAATCTTCTTACAACCGTGTAGAAAGGGTTTTGTTCGAAGCCTCCAAAGCCCAGGAAATCAGACAGTTTATCGTGTTAAATCTGTCTTTCGAAAGTACCCATTATCCAGGTTTTCCTCGGGATGGCTGGCTCCCATGCATTCCATATCTCGGAGATCGTGCGGACTTGCTTGTTTGGGCGAACTAGGATTTACCCTCCGAGCCTTGGCACCATGCCTTTTGGTTTGAATTAAGTGGCATACCAGCCTAGATACGGTCTGCGGATCGCGATATTCTGATATGACTAGAGTTTTTCCTCAAGGTTGCCTCCAGAAGAAAGCATTCTCCGATAACTCTGCCGTCTCACTGTAGCCCAAAACTGTTGAGCTACATTCCAGGTGAAGCCATGACTAAACCCGCTCAAGTCTCTATATCCAGGCGACGCGGTCAGCTGCTCCCACCATGATTAATGGCCATAGACTTTGTGAAATGTTGGCGTGTGAACAAGATATCTATGTCCAAACCACTTGACTGGCTTCTCTTCTTTTCTTTTTCTTGGGGACTTGCTACATCGAGTGGCTGATTTCAGGGTACTTATTTCCGACAATGATGACCCGTGCTATTCTGGAATTCCCTCGGTAAATTGCACCAGCCAGGTGAACCCGTCTGCGTCTCATACAGTGTCTTTCGCTTCTAAAACAAGACTCGAGGCTCCAGACACTGTAGATTTAACTTGCTAATGAAAGGAGCAAATGCTACTATTCATCATTTGAATCTCTGCTGATCGGTATGGCAGGCAAGTATCCTCGACTCGAGTATTTCACAGCCGAGTTCCCGCTATAACTCATCCTTTCATGTAAACCCCAATTTACGGCGTCCGTGGCCCTTGTGACTCTGCATTCGCGTGTCCAAAAATTCAAATTCTTACATAACCGCCCCCGCAAACATTGGTCCCTTAAAGATTCAATGTGTGACAGACGGCTATCCCTTGTCAACCTCTGCCAACAACCTGAGAATAAGAAACCGAACTTCTCAGAAGCAGCCTGTAAGTTATCGCACGTGTTGATCCGTTCTTCTTCGTGCGCATAGAAGGCAACCAGACGGTAGATTCTGGACAATTTGGGGCTGTCCAAGAACAAACTCCAACCGTTGGAAATGCACCCCCGATGATCTTCTCTCCCAGCACGCCAGTTTGAAGGGATACAAGAATGTGACGATGAAATTTGTTCATGGATGCCCGGCTATTTACCCCATTGTGGCTATCAATGGGCGTTTGAGTACACCCCAGCATCCAACGTATGCATTCTCTCTATTATCTTTGCCGGGCTCGTGTGCGATGCCTTAAGCCAAGTCAACGTTAAGTGGCAAATAATCTTAATCCTGTACTGTCTTAGCTAATGGCGTCCCATTCGCAGCCTCGCGTCTACCGCGCCTTCCACACCTGGAATTATTCTCCGTCTCCGTGTATCACCGTCGAGACCCCCAATGATGCACGGGAACACTATTCCCATCACTAATTGAGAATTTTTCAGGCCGTCACCATATCCGAATGAAAATTTCCCCACCACGAACACCGGCACGGAGCGCTCGACGAATTTCCCTACTTGGATGCAGGCGAATTCCCTTAGTAACTCAACGCACGCTTGCGTCCCTGTCTATGTTCGCCTGTATTTTTGCTGCGCAGCCCTCACTAACCATATGTGGATTGCGCCTTAGTTGTATATCGTGACCTTGCCATATATCTGGCCTGTAAATGGTGCTGTAACGGACAATTATTGTCAGTATTCTTGTTTACTCAGAAATGACGCTCACAGAGACTAACCTAATGGATAACCCATTTCTTTCCATACCTTCCGACGTACTCACTTACATCGCTCTAAAGACAGTCTCCACCTCATCGTACCTTCCCACTCTGAAAGACCTCGCTAGTCTTCATTCACTGGTACTCACATGTCGTAAGACAAACGCACTCCTCTCCGTATCCCACAATCCATACCTTTACGGAAAAATATTTCATCTCATGTGGGAGGTTGATCCAATCCAACGCAGATTTGGGACGAGTGCCGTTGCATCGTCAACTTTGGCAGGGGAGCTCCAACGGCGGTTCTGTACACTCAAACGAATACGAGGACGCGTCGGTGGTCTAAGTCAAAATACCCGGCATAATGGTAGCGGCTGTGACGATTCCATGTTGGATCTCGTAATGTTGTTTTTAATGATGACAGAAAACGATCATGCAAACCGTCGCCAGATCCGAGATATTCTTGGGAGCTCAGGTGTGGCAGACTTATGCTTTGATCTCTTGAGTAGGAAATGTGGTTTACTTTCTGAGATGGTTTCTTCTTCGCCCGATGTAGCAGTGATTTTGGCGTTAATGTGGATGAATACTGAAGGCACGTGCGCTTGTTCCTGACTCTTAATCCATATCTGCTACTCACGGTTTCTGCAGACTCTATTCTTCGTGAGGCAGAACTTGGGTGGAGCGATGAAATACTTGATTTGCTAGAATTGATTATGTTTGGAAGATCTCCCGTGAGTAATGTGTCACTCAATCTTCGCAACCATCCATATAAATAAATGTTTCGTAAATATTGCTCCTAGATCTGTCCTGCGACAATTGATATCACCTACTTCGGGTTTCAGTGCCGTATTAAGTTTCCGTCTCCTATCCCCTACGCTAGGCTGTGTACCGTAGAGAGGTATGATGCTATTAAACGACGGTATGGACGTCTCCCTAGCATATTCAACTTGGTACCAATATTTGCCAGACATGCTTCAGGGAATGCTACCGACCATTTGTACAACAGGAACTCCTGGTCACGAAGCAGAATATTCGACCAAGACTGTGCAAGATTAATCATAATTAATCCCCATTCTAAATCGCAAGAAGCATCCACAAACTTGGAGTCAACCGATGTCTTACGATCCTTTGAAATGGACCTTTCATCTGTTATTGAGGGTGGGTGGTCGGGAGGCTGGTATGTGAGTCACGTGGCCATTGAATGGAGGCAGTCATTTCCGTCATGACACAATCTGCTAATGTTCCCCCCTTCATATTCAGGTTCCATACCGGATGGGACCTACATCTGTCTATACGGTCTATCAAACGATGCCATGCCAGTTTAGACAGTATGTATGCACCGACCCTGGCAATTCAGTGGTTTTTGCGGACGGAGGTGACGATGACGAGGTGCAGCTGGCCAGAGCTTGGTTTAATGAAGAAGTGGAAATCACCGAAAACCTGGTGAGTAGCGTTTCCTCGTGGATATAAAGAGGGTAGTGGGTGGCGTATGTCTTCAAAGACATGTTGACTGAAGCTCTCGTGGTTGCCGATGAATATTACCTTTGATATGTTCCTTGAGTTTGTCTTGCCTACTATGATCGCTGATATTTGTCTGGCTAGACATCGCTCACTATATACGATCCCTATACTGCAAAACTATCGACTTATGAGCCTCTATCGGAATTGCACCGATCTAGTAAGCCTCTCCAGCGTTACCTCGTCGCAGCTGTTAATGTATCCGGGTAGATATAGTAGACAGGATTTTCATCGGAGAGGTAATATCATCTGTATGACACAACACCCATACCTACATAATGCGCTTTTTCAGACAACAGCTGAGCACGAAGCTGAGTTTGAGCCGTACAAGTTCTATGGCAGAATACACCCTGCTGATGGAAGAATAGTTCTTTTGCGGAAGCCTGTGCGTACCGTTTCTTAGCTCACTTAATGATTGTCCTTATCTAATCTGTTACAGGCTGAAATGGGCACCGAAGATCTCGGTATATGGCTTTTCCACGGCTACATATACGGAGAAAATGATTTTGTTGGAGAATGGACTAACACTTCGACGGCGAAGGATGCCCCCGCTGGCAGTGGTTGGTTCAGATTGGCGAGAGGGTAGTTGTGAATTTTCTTACCACGAAGGACAATAACGGCTCCAATTGGTGGACAGGATATTCCACCCATTTAAAATTATCTACTTACTTGTGGAGACGGCAGTACAGTAGCGCACCGCTGAATAATCCTCTATTTGATCCAAAATTGGATAACTATGAGAATCTCGAGACTGACCATTAAATGGCTATGTAGTTACGAAAATTGTGACGAAGCTTTGGCCTAGCTTCAATAAAATCGGGGGGACATATTTTGTAGCGCCATGTAATACCGATTCGAAAACAATAAAGTTACAAACTTGTTAACGTCCGCAAAAAGTCAAGACGCGTCTAATCACGTGCCGTTGTGACCGTGACGACACGATTATGCCTTTTTGGTTTATCCGAGTCAATGGTTCACGCCTTCCTGATGGGCAACGACGACGAAGATCTAAAACTGTAAGTAACGGCCGTAATGGTGGGGTTATTATTTCTTTACCAATGCCACGATCGTCTAGAGCTATCGCTCTCAGCATTGAAGACGCAAATCGAAAACAAAATCGTGGCAATCAACCATCCAGTGCTCTGCCCAGCACGCATGATGAGGCGATCCTTATATCATCTGACGAGGATGAGACCCCCCTTCCACCCAAGTCTAAATCAAATCAATCTCAAGCCAACATCAACATTGACTCAAATACATCAAGTTCAGCGGCAGTGCCCAGTGCACCTGCACCTACAAACTCGTTCTTATCCGAACGCGCTCAGCTTGAAGCCGCACGTCTTGAAAGACTTAAAAATAGACAAGCCCAAGCATCCAATAGCTCAAATACAATGAAGCCAGTGCCCAAACGTACACGTCAGCCTAGTCACCCATTCGTGAATTCAGACGAAGACCGGGAGCAACACGTCAAGAAGTCTAAACTCTTTGCTTCTGTCATTTCCAATGGTCATGTCAGCACTGCTGCTTCAAGTGCCTCGAAATATGTTCGGCCGTCTACCTCGGTCTCTGTGACCGATCCTGCGAACGGCTTATTCTGGGACGGCCAATTGCGCCAGACCGCAAACATGCATGTGGATAAGAATAAGGATATACGTCCAGTATTCAGACTGCATGATATAATTGGAGATGTGAATACTCACTTGTTCACTATATTTCGTACCTTATTTCTTAATTTAATTAGAAATCAGAACTTGCATTTGTTATTCTATCCTCCTATGTCACCCAGCTTTCTTGGATATACTCTCTTCTCCCCTCTGCAGTACCTGTAGTTCTTGTCGGCCAACCTGACGATTCTGGCAACTCGAGTGTTCACAACGTTCTACCCAATTGGGTGAAAGTCACTCCTTTCTTAAGAGGTGGACGGGGCTGCATGCACATCAAGGTAGAAACTATTTTCATTCATAATACGATACATCAAGCAACTAACAACTTATGCAGCTTATGCTACTATTTTATAAGTCAGGTCGACTTCGCGTTGTCATTCCTACAGCAAACCTGGTGGACTATGATTGGCGTGACATAGAAAATGTTAGCCCATGTCCAGATTTCAGTGATATGCTTACCCTTCTACTTTTCTATAGTCTGTATGGCTTCAAGATATACCTGCTCGGAAAGAAGCGGTTCCGCGTAATGTTGGAGAAGACGATTTCCCAACTCAACTAGAGCGGGTTCTGCACTCATTGAATGTCCCACATGGTCTAAGGGCAATCCGTGTAGATGTTAGTTGCCGCTCGATTTGTATTTTTCCTCATTAACATCTATACATTTTCGTCTCTTAGCACCCAAATATTCCCATATCCGCCGTCACCGAACTGAGATCCAAATGGGACTTTTCAAAAGTAGCACACTTTTCATATTCGCATTTATAAACCTCTCTGAAGGGGTAATGTGCACAGGTGGAAGCTCAGTTACTCCCATCCCTTGCAGGGAAACATGAGGGCTGGCCATCGGTTTTACGCGTGGGACATATCCGCCTCATGCGAATTGTTCGACAAATCGGTGCGCGAGCAGATCCTGTTGGCTCGAAAGGTGGTAAGGGGAAAGCGACCCAGGCAGGTGAGCGAACGGTTGAGCTAGAGTGTCAGGTATGTGGAATTCACATACTTTCTTCTCTCATGAATTTTATTGTTTGTTTCGCCTTGCTATAGGGTTCATCAATTGGGACATATTCCCCTTCGTGGATTGATGAATTTTATTGTTCTGCACGTGGAGAGAGTCCTGAAACAAGGCTGGACGAAGCGAAGGCGAAAAGGATCAAGCGACTTGATACTATAATTGCTCGCGAGGGATGGAAGTTTTGGAAAAACATTAAGGTCAATATTCTTTAGATTGTCCACAGATCGCTGATTATTTTCCAGATACTCTTCCCGACCCTCAAGACAGTACATGACAGTCGACTGGGACCAGCCGTACGTAAGATTTTACTCAAATTGGATAAGTCCAATAACTTCTCGCAATAGGGTGCAGGGACAATGTTTTGTCGGCGACGACAATGGAGTGCACCAAAATTCCCTCGACCACTTTTCCATGACTCAAACAGCAAACGTGGGCCAGTATTGATGCACACAAAGGTAGTCGCAACTGTTTGTCATGCAGAAATTCGCTTTAGTAGTAATGTAGATGATTCTTGCAACATTATCGACTCCGTCGACCTCATACAAAGCCTCAACCAAGGTTATTGCAAACAAGAGCAAAGCCGTCTCACCAGATCCAGATTCCAGCGTCACAGAATTATCCAGCGATGCAGAGTCCGAAATTCAAGTGATCGACCCAGAACGAGATTCAAGTATTACAGGATGGCTTTATGTTGGATCTCATAACTTCACACCTAGTGCGTGGGGAACATTGAGTGGTTCGAGTTTCACGCCTGTCCTGAACGTGAGCGCATCCTACTCGAGCGTGCTTGAAACCACGACTAATATGACGCAATTAGATCACGAATTACGAACTTGGTGTTGTCTTGCCTATTAAGGATCCTAAACAAGCAGACGAGCTTACCAGTTGGATCCGTCCTCCACGCAGTTACCAGCCTGGAAAGGATGAGCCCTGGGTATGTTGAAATCCAAATTTGCTAAACACAGTCGCTTGAAATTATCTTCATGAATATTAGATACAAGGCGAGGAGGATTAAATTGAACACTGTCTAACGGTTGCCGTGTAACGTCTAGAAGTGAAAGAGGTCGTACAAGAGCGGTAATCTCTAGCGCTTTCTACCCGCCGATTTGATCGAGTTGTCATTAATGGCTTGTCTTCCCGAGCCTTGCCTGCTCTTTAACCATGTGGTATAAGCTCTTGCCCTATTTTTCCCCCGAAATTCATACCTTTCATATGATGTTTTATAAGTCGCATCAACTATTAAGAGTGTATCTCATATGTATCATCAAGGATTTGGGAATGTCTACGCCCATTATGTAGACTCCCTAGCCTCCCTAGATCTATAGTAAGCTTTTATACCGACTAGTAAATAGGGATCTCGCGAAAGTAGTGTGTCTAGCCGTGTCTAGCCGAGCTAGCTAGCTCTCCTAGATGGCTCTAGACAATATAGACGGCATACTTACTGATCTTCCCACTTTCCTGATGATTGGTTTAATGTGGCCGCTTTCCTTTGGAACTCCTTGACATGGAGAAACCCAGCTTCCTCCCCGACGCAGGCGTCAATGACACTATTTCTTTGTCTTTTCTACCGCATCCATTACTTCACATACTTGAGAGAGGCGCTCCCAGATTACTCAAATGAACATTCCCTTCGGCGTCTGCGGAAACGTCGGTCACCACGAAGCCATACTAAGGATACCATTTTTACGACAAACGTTGATCCTCGAAACAGACAAACAGAATTTGACTCCCGTGACAGACTTTGATTCCATGGAACATGTGGTTTGGAACCCTAAGTACCCACATGTATCCATAGTAGTCCTTATCCATGGCTTTGGTTCTATCCACCATGTGGTTGTCTGAGTTTGGTCACTTCTGATGACCAGTCTGTGTCTGTGTCTGAGTGGTGGTCCATTTGTCCACTAGTGTCTCTATTCTATCAGATAGAATATTCTAACAGGTTTGGGCCTGCTTCTATGAATGCAAAATTATATGATTGTGCCAAATGACTGGATGGTGTTTTTGATTTCACACTAAATCCATTTACACCGCATGTTTTGGAGACTATCTAGGAGGTAGGTGAAGAGGATGCACATTCTTCCCCGCCAATTAAACCCACCTTACAGAGACAACAAATATACTATTAATATTAATCATGCCGCCGCAGAATCGTTTTCTAATGATGGTTAGGGTAGACGATCGTTGTGACGGAGAAGCTGCAGCCAACCTGAGAGACGAGGGGGCTTTCTAGTGAACTAGGAACACCGTAAGATCTCTGAGGTAAATGTTTCGGCCCTTCTTTGTAAGAATCATTTCTCTGAATCATTTCGCATAGATTTGGCTCAAGCCCAAGAATTGGGACTTAGTTATACACCACTGTTATTTATGGCACTGTGCCAGTATTATGACTCCTATAAAGACTCCATTGCACTCGGTATTCATATGGACCAGCACGTTCGATCTATGCCCTGGATCTGTCAGGGATTAAATATTTTCACGACGATATTCTTAGGTTGGTCACAGTGCAAGTGTGGAGCGACTGACCCTACTCATTATGAAATTTGCGACGGTGCGCCAGGCTCTTGACAATTTGCTTCTTGATCAATTCGGGAAGCTTTAGTCGGAATATGATTGGCGTAGCGGATGTCGGTAGCCCGTCCGTTCACTTAAAGCAAAATCACAGTCATACACCAATTGGTATTGCCGCTTCGCACGGCCCAAATTGTCGAAATCTCTATATGGGCCGCATATGGGAACGGACAAAACGAAGGATGATGCCTTAAGGAGCGCTTAGCGAGGCTAAAGGGATTGGCATGGGCATTGGAGGGAAGAAGTCCTTTCTGGTACCGGTGGATTACATCCCGCTGTAAATGGTTAGGCCGTCTACGAAAGAGAAAATTCAGGATAATAAGACAAGCAACGTGTAAGGGGAAAATTAAACAAGGAAGACCCGTTAGTTGGCGATGAAGTAGATAGATATGATCCGGCGCATTAGGAATATACTCAACTTGGGGCGTTGAGGAGAACTCCCCTCTAGCTTCAAAGGTCTTTCTCAACTAAGAACACAAACCGTTGTGTGTGTCGGTGTTTCACGGTGAGTATTCCTGGAGGACTTCTTGTCGATTCCTTTGTTGGAGTTTTCTTTCGCTCCATTGACAGATTTGTCCTCATCCGACATTTTTATGATCCAAACCTTAGTGTCCGCATTGTTATATATTCTACTGGGTATTGAGTTAAATAGGATAAAAAAACATATAATTGTAAAGCTCATTGAAGGTTAAGACCGTTGTAGCAGAAAATGAACTAGCACCAAATGTACATGAGGCTCAATTATCCATATTCTTCTAACACATCATGCCTATAATTTCCAGGCAAACTTGGGTTCATAGTGCGAAAATAATTAAGTTTACAATTGAGTCTTGAGACCGCCCCGAATCTTATACTTCAAATGATGCGAGCTCAAATTATGTTTGAAAGCGAATCATCCTTCCTTAACGGCTTAATCCTGTCAAATAGGGCATCATGCAAATATCCGAGAATATAAATGGAGTCAGACAGGCTCAACATACGTCAATATTCGAGCAGTATATGAAAAGCTATGTAATGCTAGGTACTGACTGAACTTTGACTGAAGCAGACCCGGAAGTGAACTTGCAAAAAAAATAGTGGGCGAGTTGTCTGTCAGCGGCAGTAAGGATGCCGAAAACAAGGCGAAAAAATGAACACAATCACCGTCCCTATGCTTGCGGGTATGTCTAAATCTACCCATGCGATGGTCACCTCAAAAGTTATCGACAAAAGTGCCAAGTTGGCACGCGTCATACAAAACTGAACGTCCTTAAATGACGCATTTGGATAGTTGACCGGAGATCACGGCGCTCAAGTGAGATACGTACAAAGTTTCCTTCAAGTGTGGCGTTAGCCTGAAGTCGGATATAACATGGAGATGAGGCCTTCTGCAGGGTTCTTACAACCACATCGAATGCGAGGAAATGGTTCATTTCCCGCAATACCTGCGAAGCTTTAATTATTAATGCAAGTATCCCTAAGACGAAAGATTCGATTCCTCGGTGTCCCTCGGAACAATTCGTTAAGGATTGGGGTGCCTTCGTGCTTATCGTTGCCATCAGGCAATCAGCTTCTCTCGGCTGAGGTAGAGGGAAGCCAGGGTGCGCAGTAACATGTGAGTATGGTAGAGAGCATTTGAACGGTACTTCGGAACGCATATAATGCTGTATCACAGTGTGTTGCACAAGACACTGAAGTTTTTCTGCCAAGAATAAGGTTTTGGGATACTTTCAGGGAAGGACCTTAGAAGGAGGCTGCATCAGGTAATAGAATTCCAATAATAATGTTTTATGAACCAAGAGTAACCATTTCAACCATGTAATACCTCTTATGCGGCCATAGCGTGAGTGCAAACTAGTGTATTTGAGAAGGTTGCCCATACCTTCAGACTTCATTGGACCAGGAACTGTGACAAGTAACATGCTGGGTAAAATTTACCATTAAGTAAAGCGACAGGTGTTTGCAATTAAAACCTCACATCATCCAAGAGAGAGAGAGAGAGAGAGAGAGAGAGAGAAAGAGAAGAATTCCGCCTTAAATTTAAGATCCATATTTGATTCCATGAAAGAGTAATATACGAGAGGTCGCTGTCATCATAACGATAATGATATAATAACATACCGATCATTGTCCTGAAAAATCCCGGGAACATATCTCGCTTCAATCCTAGCAAAATGTGAACGTCATCGCCAGTAGCATTTGTCTAATATAACAAGGCGCATAAATATCTGTGCGAATTATATTTAGTGCCTTGAACTGTAATCACGCGAGGAGCGGTCTCTGTCACTGTGTCTATGCTCCCTGTCACTACGACTCCTCTCGTCTCGCTTTGGGTCTCCTCTAGGGTCCCTGTCACGTTTTCTATCGTGACGATCCGTATAACGATCGCGACCTAACTCTCTTTCTGACCTACTATGTCCTGATTCATCATCGTATCGACCCCTATTTCGGTCACGACGCTGTCTATCCGAGTCTTGACTGTTGGGGTATGGTGAGGCGGATACTGGAGAGGGTAGTCGCGAGGGAACCGTTGATCTTCCCGGTGATATTGACCGAGATCGGGAAGGCGGGGGAGCGTCGGATCCCTTGGTTATCTATAAGCTAGCAGCCCTTACATATAACTCAATGAAAAGAAACCCACCACTCTGTGAAGTCGGACTACAGGAACATATCGCTTTTCGGGACGCTGCGATTTGTGAGCTTTTTTACCGGATGTCACTGGAATTTCTTCCGCAGGTCTTTCTTTAGCACCTAATCCAAGAAGTGCCGGACGCGATGAGGGTAACCAAGGCTCAACGATGCCTGTTCGTGTACGACTGGCTGCGGTGCCCTCCTTCCAACCCATACCTCGCAAGAGTGCAGCTCCGAATTGAGAGACAGGAACACGTTCGTAATCTGCAAGTGAGGCCTAATTCAGACAAATTCAGCTGCCCGAGGTGGTTTGTGACACAACATACTTTACATACCGAATCCGGTCGAGTTACGACATCTTGTTTATAGGCCTCTGTCTCATCCATAGGTCGCATCACGTTGTTGGCGGAGATAGGAATGATATCGATGTTTGCAGGACGTTCCTCACCGGCGTCTCCGGCGATATTCGCTAATAACGCTCTTCGCGCGCGCTCATCCTCACTTTCGACTTGCTCCAGTGTTTCGACCGACACCTCCCCAGAATCTCCGAGCGAAGAAGTGGCATCTACTGTTATTATGGCCTTCTGCTCTCTCCTTATAAGACCAACCGCCTGAGGACCAGAGTTGATAGTGTCTCTCGTCCCCAGTCCACCTTGGCTACCGTCTCGGCCGGTAACTAGATCACTGCCTTCAGGAATATAGCTTGGCTTGCCTCTGGTTCTCGCAGCAGCTCGCCAATCCCGGTTTGCGAGTGCTGGGATAACAAGCTGTTGAGAGAATTTAGGAATTTCTCGTACTCTAAAAAGGGGGTATTTTCATAGCTATTGTGAGCCATGAAGTGTACTCAAACTTTTGATAAGGTTAAAACGCACCGTTGAGCCCCAGAACGATCGAAACCTACAATGTGTTCTATCGTGCCATCCTGGTCGTCTTCGTCGCTTGAATCATGGGCATGAGGAATAAAAGATTGTGAGCTTAATTCATATGAACGCGAATGTGTGTGATTTTGTAGTTCGGAGCTTTTTGAACTAGTAGGAGGCCGGATAGTAAAAGAAACTTTGGAGTTCATGATGGAGGTGGCCACAGCACGATTAATTTAGGCGCCTTAGCTCATCTTCCCACGCTTGGCACTTTCCAAGCCAACAGATATTACAGATATTCCGACATAAGCTCATGGATTATGTCCGACTGTGAGATGCATTTCGAATTTTGCAGAAAGTAATAGTGTGGTATTTCTCCCAGGAGGCAAACTTAATTTGGTCTAATCGTAATGCGATCCATCAGTGCCAAGTTTAAAGGGAGGTCCAGCGATGCGCGCTACCTACTCTGTTCCTCCATTGGGTCATAAACATACAGCTGACGCCCCCGAATATTTCGCTTGCATCTTGAAAGAAACAGTTGAAGGAATCAACTAGCTTCAAAGCTCCTCCGTTTTATCGGTCTCGGCTGTCAAATGTACTAATTCCATTAGTATCTCCCCCGAGATAGTAAGCATCAGTTCACAGACTTTCAGGGGCTTTTCGACTATCGCATATAGGAACACAGAGAATTTTAGTGCGATGACTGACTACTACTACACTGCCGTTTAATGTCACACAGCTATATTTCAGCCAAGTTACCCTCTAAGCCTTTTCTCAGATGCACTTTTTCTTCAATCGCACTTTTCCTGAACTTCCATTCTTGTTCAATTCCAGACTACCTCTGAATTTATGTTTTATGTTCTTAAGTATTCTAATACTAATAGAATCTTCCGTCGCATCCGACCTGTAGTTATGAATCGTCAAAATGCATTCAAGCAGCCTCGAAGAATACTCAACTCTGTGGCGAGGCCCTAAAATCTCTGGATAATGATTCATTCCATGAACCGCCTCACATTGATCCTTTCTCTGAACCACTTATACTACGCTCACGCCATTTTTTCCTATTCATTTCATCTTATTCTCCTTCATTTGGTTATATTTTCACCACAAGAATTTGCCTATAACCATGAGGCATGTAGTCAGCTGGTGTCTTGTATTCAAGGTAAACACCTTCTCCCGTTTCTAAAAATATCGAGGTTTTACACTCGATATATTCAACATGGGACGTGTTCACGATCTGGATGTAAGGCACACATTTAAAAAAGAATTTCTATGTCACGAATCTATAAGATGCATCAACTCATACTGAGATACTTTCCCAATCTATTCCACTTATCTTAAAATTGGTAATAAAATTCTGAAGCTTAAAGTCCAATGACTGAACTCCGCTCATGATCAATTTGCAGCTCAATAAAGACATATATTTGTTCTTATATCATCCTGAGGATTATTACAACTTTTTTAAGGTACTAATCGGGTAAATTATAGGGGTGAGAGAAGAACATGAAAGGTGAGTCAATAGACGACGCAATGACGGGAGCCTGATTTGCTCATGACACAAATAGGGTCAAAAATACCTCGAGGACACACTAGCCCCTATATTTAGACTTGGTTGTCAGTTGGCGGTTAGCTGAGGCTATCTTGAGGAAAACTCTTTTTCTGTTGCTTCCAGAGGTTGAAGGTGTGACAAATGCTCAAGGAAAAGCCAGGTATGGAGATGAGTTTCTTCTATAATTAATATTTAAAAGGGTACCTCAGATGTCAGTCATGCAGTGTCCACTCTGACTGACCCGTGATATCACCATCTCCTCCTTGAGAGGAGTTTTCCCCTCATAAATTCAGCTTAGGGAGCTTTGGCTTTCAGGTACTATTCGAAAAATCTGCACCCTAAACGCGTCAAAAGCTAATTGCCATCGTGATCCATAACTAAACGAAAGAGGTTTACTCAATTCTGACGTCTCTCCTCACACGTGTGGAAGAGATGGTTCGACCGGTCTTATATGTCTTCCCTGATATTGATGATTTATGCTCGCAAAACTACAAACCCTCATTTTGCAACCAAATAAGAGTGTTGAAATTTGACGCTTTACTTATGTACTGATATCATCGTATTATTATAGCCTTAAATCTATCAACACGTGCAATACATCAGGGATTTGGGAATGTCTACACCCACTATGTAGACTCCCTCGCCTCCCTAGACTCCCTAGATCTATAGTAAGCTTTTATACCGACTAGTGAATAGGGATCTCGCGAAAGTAGTGTGTCTAGCCGAGTCTAGCCGAGCTAGCTAGCTCTCCTAGATGGCTCTAGACAATATAGATGGCATACTTACTTGACGATGCCCGGCGGATGCACTTCTCGAATCGATTGTTGGATAATGCGACATCCCTCTGCACACTTTCGTCACTTGAAAAGTGAGCCAAAACCTCGTCAAATTCATACTGTCCTAGATTATATTTGGCGGAAACAGGCACTATGCTTCCCCGTCACCCCCAGACTCCCAGGCGAGTCCGACTAGTCAGTGCCAATAAGTTTGCACTTGAATCACATATAGTGAATTGAACGCTCAGAATGTGAGTTATTGCCAGTTTGAAATGTAAACTTTCCAAATCCGTCAAGATTTACTCATAATCTATAATCTATCAAACATCTCGACATAGTCCATCTCGCTTCTCTGGCGAACTTAAACTAGGGGTTATCTTGTTGCTTTAAGTTTGATATTCCTTAATCACGCAATAATCAACGTTCAGCATCCAATTGTAAGTATAGGAATGAAGGTCGAATATAAAATCATTATTCCCGTTGTGGGTAGAGCCTGTTTTTCGCAATAATCAGACCTTGACAGATGTTCTTAGTCTCTGAAACCCTTCGTACCCTCTCCTCTCCTCTCCTATGTCACCTGTCATCAGAGTGTACCAGTACTTGCCACAGCATGTCAAATGTCTAGTTGTAAGGACCGAATGGCTTCGAAATTGATACCAGTCAATCCGCTTTGTGAGTAGATGGATATTTATGCTGATTTGTTTCAGATATGTTGGCGAAAATATTGGAAATTCAGTTGATTTTGAATTCGCAATTGTTGCTAACAATATCACAACAATGGACCGGCATAGAGACTATATCATCTTTTTCGACATATTATAATACCAACAAAGTCTATGTCCATTTACTCCAGCGCGACTAGTATATCAACTAGCTTGTCTCACTTACGAAGGCTAATTGTCAATCATTGTTTCTATATATACCAAACTTTCATATGTATAGATATATGGACATTTGAGACATCTTCCCGATTGGCTTTAATGATTGAATCTCAGGCTGTTGCTTGTTAATGTTTCCTAATCTATCTTATTGATACTTTCCCGCGTCCGCGTTGGGACAGAGCATCGGATAGGTCTTCATGAAATTCCTACGTAATATGAAAGTTTTATCTTACCTTCCCAATAGTCCGCTTTTGATGACAGGCCGAGATTAGACAGCTTCTAGCTATGTCGCTCTATTATACTGTCTTACACGACTCATGTCTGCGCACATGTGAAACTGGTCGTGGTGTTGACAGCTCGAGAAACGCTTATGATGGAGATGATCAAGCGCATATAACTCCTAATCAAGGTATCTCTTGATCGGTTTGTCTTCGGTCATGGCACCATCGGAAACAATCAGTTCTGGCTTTCCTTGACTGAAGCGAGGCTTGTGAGCCTTTCTATTATTAGGTCCATGCTTCGACCTACCTACATTTCCCTCCTTCAGGATTTACGCTAAAGAGACACGGAGATGGGAAAGGGAACATTACTTCTCCCATGTAGTAAATATTGACAGATTTATGAACCCTAATCATTTTTCCTTGCTTCTCCTGTGTCCTCGTTCCGCCTCGTTCCCCGTCACGGCACGGCTATCAAGGGCTATCACAGCAGTTAAACCAGTGCAGCTTCTCGCTGATCATTTCTAATGGGAAAGTTAAGACTAAATCAGGCGTGATATGCCCGTTGTAGATAGCTAAAGTGAGCTCCTCATTAAATTTACGTAGGGTTTCCTATCAACCGGTATTTTTACAGAATTGCTAACACTTGGACCCCAATTTCTATTGCGCAGCTGTTGGACAACACTTCATCATTGTTATTACTCTTGGATCACTCTGCATCTGAAGGGACGGTCATTACATTATTAAGTGTCATGGGGCTTAGTAGCGCCAGGACTGCCACTTCTGTAGGACAAGACAAAACGGTATAAATACCGATGCGTTGGACGTTGTCAGTCGAAAGTCAGTGTTTACTATGAAGACGATAGGCCTCTCCGCATATCCACCTAGGCTCACGACCTTACCATTCGACGTGCTACAACATATCGCTATCTCAACTCTGCCTAATATACCCATCCCAGACGATCTTCAAACCATATTCTCGTTACTTTTGACTTGTCGCTCACTCAATGCCCCCCTCTCCGCAGATCACAATTATGAGCTTTATGGCAACATATTCCGTCTAATGTTCGACATACGTGCCGTTACGGAGCGTTTGGGGCCACAAGCCATCAGGTCTTCCACCCTTACTTCCGCACTTCGATCTCGCTGCATATTGCTAAAGAGGATCAAGTCAAAATTTCAGGCCGCAAAATTCGACGAGGCGGATTCGGAGTCTCTTTTCACTGATTTGACCCGTCTCTTCCTCATTATGACCGAAGATGATGGAAAAAACCGCTATCAGCTCCTCAATTTGGCCATTCCGCGTCATACTCAAGGTTCAGCCGCGAGACGGGCATTAAACCAGAAGTTGCATCATTCGAAGACGCCCATGTTTGCATATTTTGTCGCGATTGCGTTGATGAACGAATCAGAAGGTGTGATGGAATCTACGAGTGCCATATTAAGTTAACCTTATTTGAAGAGGATGTACGTGCGGAGAACCACGATGTGCGGGAGCGTATCTTGGACCTTCTGGAACCCTTCACGTCATTTGATAATGTATGAATATTCGCTCGACTATATCCATAACTGCTATCAACTTCAACATAGACATCTACTGAAATTTATCAGACGGAGTTGACTCATGCCATCTCGTGGCATGGAGTGTCCTGTTTATACACTCCGCCGACGCTCACATATTTGGCCCGATTGAGTACAGTTACACGATACAATGTAATTAAATGGACGTGAGTAGAATTGCTAACGCCCTCTCATGATATACTGAAAATAAGTTGGTACCTAGTCGAGACGCAAATGTGGAATATGCCCAGAGGTCAACGCCACAACTACAGACTTATTGGAAGCATCATATCCGTGTCTCCCCTCCCGTTGGCGGAGCCGCCGTCACAGTGCCGCTCGTCTCAAGCGGCTCATTGCAAGGTTCATGGGTCGGTTGTTTCATTGTAAGGGGTCCAGTACGTGCTTCCAAGAAACTCAAATGAAATAAAATCGTAGATCTTGGCTAACATGGATCCACCACCAAAGATATTTATATGTACACAACCGATGCAAATCACAATTCGAGAGTTTGTTTCAGTTGTAAAAGAGGAAGCTCTTCCTTCCTTTGATTTAGGGGGTACGTCCCGGACACGTGAAGCATTCCCACATCTATGGTTTCCGCAGGACGTCACATTCAAGGAGACACCAGTGCGTCGGTTCTCATGCGATCTATTGGGTTGTCAGCTGAAATCTAGTGTTTGTTAGGCGGCACTTAATATCCGGCTCCCGAACGGTCGGTCGTTAGAATATCAATCTGTATCAAATGTAGACCGTGAGCAGACTAAGACACTCCGCATCATAACGTTCACTTATCCTCGTCATCAGTAAATGGGAATATGACCGTATTTGACACGATCTTAATCGGTGAAGTACGATTCATATTGCTCTCTGTAATCGTGTCGCAGTGGTAGTCGCCTCATGTTAGCGGCCTTATTTAGACAGAGCCCTCCCATGGAAGCCGCTATGGGCATTATACGTTCAAGGGCCGCGTGAATCATCGCGAAGGCACCGTAACAATTGTTCGAACGCCCGTGAGTGGGAACCTTGTATTGTCACGTATCATTGAATTTACGTGACATCTTTCCAAATTATGACCTACAGAGAGATACTGCCATGTCAGCACTGGGTACATGGGTTTTCTGCGGACAGATGCAAGATGAAGGGTCATTAATGGGTGATTGGTGGGCCCCTTGCTCACCCTCCCAGGTACCTGCTGCCCGAGGGTGGTTTCATCTATCCAAGATGAGGGAAGTATGTGCATAGCATTAGTGCCCTCACCCTATTTCTTATGGATTATTGAGAGATGATTTTGATCACCTTTGAGCATTTTTATTGTATGTATTATTCAAAGTTTGAACTGGTATGCTGTTTAATGTATCTCATTTCCTGATAATTGTGTTTTTGGACCGACCATGTCAAACCAGACCATGCCATATGGCTGCAGAGGCCAGTAGTATTTTCGTTCGTTTGTAACCAAAAAGTTGTAGCTAGTATATATATATAAGTCATGATGGCAGATCATCTGAGGAGATATGAGTGAGATGAAATTGTGTTGGAATTAGGCTAATGTGTACCATAAAGTTGAAAGGGGTACGGAACCCCGTCGTTTTCTTTTGTGCGTCCTATTGGGATATCTATCTCACTAATTTTTTGTTCTTGTTTGGCTTATTGTTCTATTGTCCGGTATGTATAACTGCATGACCCATGCTCATCACTATTGTTCTCTCACACTTAAATACCAATGCTATGAAACTCTGTACTTCTCAGTTGATTCTCACTATCTGTCAACTGAGACATATTATCTGTTATAGGTACTATATCTTGAATTTCAGTCAATTCTCACTTATTACCAGAGTACAAGATGGACTTGGCTTCAGCTTATGTGCTGCACCCTCATGCACTCACTTGGGTGTCCATATTTCAGGGGGTGGATATACATATGCCAGAGTGTTTATGGATATTCAGAGTCTGGAGAGTTCCAGATATTGAGCATGCAGAAAGAACAAAGGACTAAGTTGTGACTAAGTTGAGATTAAAACTGGAGAGTAAGTACATGATGATGGAAAACTATATAGATGTTCCAATTATTGTACTACTAATCTAGGAGTATAATAAAAGCTATTTGGAACTGTTTCCAAACTAAGCATATAATAATGAGTCAGATAAATGAGGATACAAGGATGGGGACAGATCAGGGAATAAGAGCAAGAACAATAAATAGACAAATGAACATTTGTCAACCAGTCAGTTACTGTACCAAATGCAGAACAAAGGAAGTGAGTCAGAATATCCACAGATATCCAAAACTATGTGGAAATGGATCCTAACACTATAATGACTAAGTGTGCATATTTCCAGGAAAGCCATGGGTTCCAGGCAGGTCAGAACATTGGCATAGAGAAATGACAAGGTTGACAGGGATGATCAGTGAAGGTTGGGTCATGGATGATTGATGTATATAGAACAAATGCAGGGAGTCTGGGGTTGGGAAATGACCAAAGACATCTGGAGATGCTATCTGGGAAAGGGTTGAGTTTGATGGGTTCTGGGTCATAACAGGAGGTGCCTAGTTGAGGGCAGAATACCAGGATGGGATTTGAGGTGAAGGGTACTGTACTTGAGGGATTGGGGTCAGGTTCCAGTGGATTCCAGATCTTGATACTAGCCCAGAAGATGGTTTGGAACCTGATATGATGTCTGGGAAATACTCTGTGAAGTCACTGGGAATGGATCTTCACAGAGTCATAAATCACTCATGTGATAAAGGTGTTGAATTTTTCATAATAAGGACTAAAACAAATACAAATAGACCTTATGTAACCTAAAATACACATTGATTCCAAACTGCACAACCTGAGCCCTAATGCTCATAATCCCTCACTAACCCAGATCCCAGAAAAGTCACAAAAGGTGTAAGACCCAACTCGCATTTAGTACCACAAGTAAAGGTAAGGTTTCATTAGTCAGCATGATGGTTGGGCCATGGGAAAGTGCTGCACAGGATGTCGCAACTGCTGTGAACACTTCAAAATGTCATCAAAAGTGCATTAGATTAGCATATATATTTTCATCTATTCTTCATAATACATATCTCAATATGTGTACTGTGTTAGAATGCAAAAGGGAGGTGGATGTGAAGCACTAGGAGTGCAGGAGCTCAGACACGGACATGGATATGAATAAGTGAAGTTTCACTGGAGTTAACTATGGACCAACAGTGGTATACAACATGTAACTAATGTGCTGAGTCATTAAATTTAACATACTGGGGGACTGTTAATTTACTTTAAGACTCAGTTTTAATATTTAAAATGGTGTATTAACCCCTTTTTTTAAAAGTGCATATCATTTAACATGACATTTTGAGTATTACCATTCAAAATATGACCATGTTTTAGTTTGAAGCCAACTATTTGCAGCAATTGCGTTACAACCGGAAAACCTGCCAGAGTCTGGGCACTACCCTATATGCACCCACACCCTACACACACCAGTCATCAGTTTACTAAAATACCTGCCAGAACCTGGACATCAGACCTGTCCTTGCCCAACCTTCATTATCTCATGTACCAGTCACCAGAATACCTGCCCGGACCCCATGCTTGTCATCCCTGTCTATCTCTGACCCTGTCCCACGCATCAGTCACTGGACCCTGGTGTTACGACCGGACAATCCCACCGGACACTGGGCACTAACCTGTATGCCACCACGCCCTACACGCACCAATTGTCTGTTTATAGGATTTCCCGCCTGGACTCCATATGTCAAGACTTGTTACGTTCGACCTCATTATGACACATATCAGTCACCGGACTTCCCCTGGACTCTGTCTCTGTCTATGTCCGTCTTTGTCCCACGCATCAGTCACTGGACCCCGCTCAGAATCCCGTCACCGCTCTAATCGAGCCCTGTTCCCATTTTAGTCAAATGACCTGTCACAATTTGTATTCTGCTCCCGCTCTGTTTCCCGTTATGGGTTATGCTTTGTCACGATTTGGACTCCACTCTGTTCCGTCCCATTCCTAACACCAATTTGGTGTTTACTATTCCCATTTTATGTTTTGCTCACTTCGTTTCATTATTACTGGATTCGGTATGACATGTACTCCACGGTCTATTTAAACTGGCAGATGTTGTACATACAATCCAGTCAGAAAATTAGCTTAGATTTCCCCCAGTAATCTAATACATTTTCCGCTCTAAAACCCTACTTGATTCACACCGCTCGCACTAGTCGGAGCCCATGGGCTCCGGCATATCTATCTCTCTCACCAGTCTTGACTCATGACCCATGACCTCCGACTTACGACTCATGACCCACGACCCCTGCCCAGACTCCCTGGGATTCCCATCCACCTGTCTGAAATTGGACAACACGATCTAGCGAGGGCACAGCCTATAAGCTGAAGCCAAGTCCTACCAGATATTCTGCGGGTTTCTCCGGAGACCCACCCTGTACGTATCCTAACACCTGGTCAGAAAACCCAACAGCTCTCTAACTGAGCCCCATTCCCATTATGGTCAAATGACCTGTCACATTTTGGACTCCACTCCCACCCCATTCCTGTTATGGTCTAATGACCTGTCACGTGTTGGACTCTGCTCCACTCCATTCCATTCCTAACACCAAATTTGGTGTTTACTTATCTCGTTTCATGATTACTAGTTTGGATTCCATTATTACTGGATTTGGTATGACATACATTCCACAGTCTATATATGTAGTCTGGCAGATGTTGTACATACAATCCAGTCAGAAAATCAGCTTGGATTCCCCCCAGTAATCTCAGTACATTTTCCGCTCTAATCTCCTCTTTGAAACACACTGCTATTTACCTCATTGGGGCCCATGGGCTCTGACCTACAGTAGGTGACAAAACTGTCCCAATGTTTGATAATTCCCATTAAATATTGTATAACTGATCACATAAATCTCCTAAAATGGTTGCAATATTCTAGCAGATGCCCTAGCATACTAACGTTCATATTCCCAAGTATTACACAATATTGATGGAAATTGGTGTCATAGTAAATATTTAAAAATAACCAATCATTGGGACAGTTTTGTCCCCTGCTCTTTGTAAATCAGATATCTTGTTATTCTAGTACTTTGTATGACCTTCCTTGACCTTTATTACAGCAGCTAGTCTTCTTGGAATACTTTCTATAAGATTCTGACACTCCTGAGGCTCAATCTTTGGCCATTCCACTTCCACCCTCTCCCATTACCCCCAAACTCCCTTTGGTGGTGAAGGATATTTCTGGAGCTGTTTCTTCAGGTGGAACCAAAGATGTTCTATGGGATTTAGGTCAGGAGACTGTGCTGGCCAGTCTAACACCTGAATATGATTTTCAGAAAACCATGTTTGTGCCATCTTGGATATGTGTTTAGGGTCATTATTGTACTAGAAAATGGCCTCACCTGCTGGAATCTCCAAATATTCAATGCTCTGGGACAAATGCTGAGCCAGGATCTCCACATATTGTGCAGAATCCATCCTTTCTTCAATCTCTGGAAGCATTCCCACTCCATTCCAACCCATACAGCCCCACACCATGATATTTCCACCTCCATACTTGACTATAAGTTGAGTTGTCCTATCAGAAAGTAGTTCTCCAGCTTTCTTCCACACATATTGATCTCCAACTGGCCCAATATTATTGATCTTGGTCTCATCAGACCACAAGACCCTTTTCCAATCATCCACAGTCCAGTTTTGGTACTTGAGAGCAAAGCTTAACCTGGCCTTTCTATGTTAAGCCTTGAGCAAGGGCCTTTTTGCTTTGACTACAGCTTTTAAACTATGCTGTTTCAAGGTCCTCCTGACTGTTTTGTATGAGACATGGGATTCATTGATGGTATTGATGAAGTCTGTGGCCTGGACAGCATTATCTAACTTGCCATAGGTGATTTGATGTATGATCCTCCTCTGGTCAGTAAGAGAAAGCTTGGAAGGACATCCTCCTTTCAGGTTTTGTTCATCTATGTCCATCTCCTGAGCAATTCTAATGATAGTAGACTTGCTAATACCTGTGATAGAAGCCATATTCCTATTGGAAAGTCCATTTTGGAGGAGAGAGATGGCTTGTTCTCTTTTGAGAGGAGAAATAGCTTTCAAGATGAGAGTAACAGCTAAACCATGACTGTCACAGTCACATATCAATTAGAACATTGAATATATGTCACATGATTTGTTTTAGAATTTTTCCATTTCTCTAGTGGATAATATGAGAGAGTGAAATCAGTGTAAAGAGTAGGGGACAAAATTGTCCCAATGATTGGTTATTTTTAAATATTCATTGTGACACCAATTTCCATCAATGTTATGTAATACTTGGGCATATGAAAGCTAGTATGCTAGGGCATCTGCTAGATATTTTCACCATTTTAGAAAACTTATGTGATCAGTTATACAACATTTAATGGGAATTATCAAAAACATTGGGACAGTTTTGTCCCCTACTGTTATGACCAGAAATCCCGCTGGACTCCGGGCACTACCTTACACGCACCCACACCCTATACGCACCCATTGTCAGTTTACTGGAATTCCCACCGGACTCCGTACGTCAGACTTGTCTACGTTCATCCTCGTTATGTTGTGTTTCAGTCACTGGAAAACCCACTGGACTCCGTCCCTGTCTATGTCCAACCTCATCCTGCATGTCAGTCACTGGACCCCACTCGTAAAACCCGTCATCCCTCTAACAGAGCCCCATTCCCATTTTAGTCAAATGACCTGTCACAATTTGGACTCCACTCCCACTCTGTTTCCTGTTATGGTTTATGATTTGTCATGATTCGGACTCTGCTCCATTCCGTCCCGTTCCTAACACCAAATTTGGTGTTTACTATTCCTGTTTTATGTTTTGCTAGTTTCGTGTCATTATTACTGGATTTGGTATGTCATTCACTCCATGGTCTATTTAAACTGGCAGATGTTGTACATACAATCCAGTCAGAAAATTGGCTTAGATTCCCCCCAGTAATCTAAGACATTTTCTGCTCTAAACTCCTACTTGAATTACACCACTCACACTAGTCGGAGCCCATGGGCCCTGGCGCATCTATCTCTCTTACCAATCTCAACTCACGACCTCTCAACCCATACCTCCGACCTATGACCCCTTGACCCACGTCCCCCGCCTGGACTCCCCAGGATCCCCATCTGCCTGTCTGAAATTGGACAACACGATCTCGCGAGGGTGCAGCCTATAAGCTGAAGCCAAGTCCGACCAGACAATCCGCGGGTTTCTCCGGAAACCTGCCGTGTACGTACCCTAACACCTACTGTATCTATTACTTGACCTCTAACTCATCACCACCTGACCTGCAGGATTCCCGCAGTTGACCCTCCAACCTCTCAACCCACCAACCACTCCTGGACTCCCCGGGATTCCTGTCTGCCCATCTGAAATTGGATGACACAATCTCATGAGGGCACAGCCTATAAGCTGAAGCCAAGTCCTACTGGCCTTCCCACGGGTTTCTCCAGGAAGCCTCTGATAAGCTCCATGTGCACTCCTTAACAAATTGTCCACTTTTTGCAACACTGTTTGGACCGGAAAACCTGCCAGGCTCTGGACCCCATCCTACATACACCCGACTCTCTATACCAGGTTACAGTTAACCAGAAAACCCACTGGTATCCAGACCCTGCCTTATATGCACCTGACTCTTTATACCCACCAAGTTGAAGTTCACAACTGGACAACCCCCCAGGACCCAGATGTCAAACCTGTCTTTGCCCGACCCTCTGTGTCTCATGCACCAGTCATCAGAATACCTGCTGGGACCCACACATGTCATACCTGTCTATATCTGACTCTGTCTCATGCACCAGTCACTGGACTCTGCCCAGACAACCTGTCAGCTCTCTAACTGAGCTCCATTCCTGTTATGGTCAAATGACCTGTCCTGTTTTGGACCCTGCTCCCATTCCGTTCTATCCCTAACACCTACTGTAGTGTAATGTATTAGCCTTATTTTAATACTATTTTCCGAAAAAGGAGTCCAATGCTCTATCAAAATGTGAAAATACTCAATTCACTGCAAGGTAAAATAATTTAAGTATTTGATATAATCAGTGGCAGCCTTGGTAGACTTAGAACCTCTGAAGTCAAGAGTTTACTTGAATATATGCACCCTACTTCACAAAGAAGGTTTTGAGAGCTGCTTGTGCAAGCTTGTTCTTTTTCTGTGACAACAACTATTAAAATAAGAATAACAATTTACTGATTCCGAAGCTAAATTTAACTTCAATTCTAGCTAGTTTACAGAAAAAGAACAGCTTGCAAAAGCAGCTCTCAAAACCTTCTTTGTGAAGTAGGGTGCATATATTCAAGTAAACTCTTGACTTCAGGGGTTCTAAGTCTATTTAGGCTGCCACTGATTAATATCAAATACTTAAATTATTTTACCTTGCAGTGAATTGAGTATTTGCACATTTTGATAGAGCACTGGACTCCTTTTTCAGAAGATCGTATTAAAATAAGGTTAATACATTACAGGCTTCAGCTTGTGTGCTGCACCCTCACAAGGTTACTGTCAGTTGTCCTTATATTTCAAACATGCAAGAACTTATCTATCAGGAATCTGAACAGTGGATGAACTGTTGGACTCCCAGGTGTTACAACCATGTTGCAACCCAAAGATATCCAATGACACTATCACCTCAAGTTATTGTCACATTGTCATATTGGCCACCATTAGAAAACCCGACACTGATGTACACCCTCACAGTGATCAAACCCTGCTACAGCCCCTGTCAAATTATACTTGTACTATTTGGTTATACTCTGATACGTCCTTTTATCCTTTGATGATCTGTTTATTCTATGTCTCATCTATGTCATATATACCGTGAACTGTTTCCTTTTTCGTAGTTACCACCCTCGGTTATTCACACAGCCTCCAACTTTAAAGTAACCTTCCTGTTCTTGGTCAAGTTTATTTGTCATTGGTATTTCTGCTCTTCCCTTAGTTAGTATTTTCTAGACACCGATAACTCGTATATAAACCTGCTGTAATGTAGCTACTAAGCACTCAGAATATCGACTTAGATACACCTCTAGTTTCTGACTCTGCTATCCGTTCATGACACCTGCATTCCAATGCCATCTGATTTTCATGACTCAACCTACATTTATGACCTTGACCTCAACTCCAATATTTGTCACTTTGGTTTCTGACTGTTTGCATACAGCTCAGTTTCCGATTGCCGAGTATTACCTTATATGTTTGAAATTTAAGGATGTTCGATGGTACCCTTGTGAGGGTGCAGCACATAAGCTGAAACCAAGTCCTTCCATTCAGTCCCTGTCAGTTCCCCAAACCTCCCATTTCAGTTCTTAGCACCAGGTCAGTTGAGGGCAGAGAGAGGGGGGCGAGATTGGAGGTCTGAGAGAGGAGCAAAGAACTAGTAGAGTAACTTAGTTGATATTCTAATTGTCCTGTAACTACTTTACAGTTCAATATATATACAGATTTCCAGTGTCTCACAGTACTAATGAGGAGACAGGGAAAGTACCTAAAGTAGAAAAAGAGCATAACTAATCAGGAATACAACAGGTACAGGTTTCTGATACTCAGAGAATACAAAATAGGATGAAAGGCATAACATATTCAGACATATGGGGTGTACTAATTGGGACATAAGGAAATAGCCCAAAAAGGAAATCTGGTATCCAATGGGCAATGTCAGGTGGTTCAGAGGTCATACAGGATTCTGAGCACAGGTCATAACACTTTCAGGTATTACTGTATATTCAAAACATGGAGCAGGAGACAACTGCTTTGTTGAATATTTGCTTTGGGGTAGAAATATACTTTGAAGCTTGCTATATATGGACTACCTGTATGACAAGATTTATTGAAATAGGCCTTGAGGCACAAGATGTCAAGTTGTGGTGGCATGAGTTTTCACAGAGATATTTGCAGCACACAGAAGAGACAGAAAAATATTATGATGAGTCGAGAGTTGGGGAATTATTGGTAATCATTGTCCCTTTTGATATTACGTGTCTTGATAATGGTAAATATCAGTGCCCAGGAATTATTTTGGCTAAGGCCTTACCGAGATCCAGATCTCATAGGTGGTTCAACTATACACCAGAATATATCAATGATCTTCTTCTCTACCCAGATACTATCTTCACACATATTAATTTTGAGAGGGGAGCCAAGGAATCCAGAAATAGCCATGGACATTGTGTGGTCATTATCTTACTGCAATGGTTACTCATTTCTCACTTGCCTTTCTTATGTGTGGAATACAATATGATGCAGATGACGCTAGGAAAATCACATCAAAACAAATATCAAAGTCAATAATACAGAATAAAAGCAGATGGCTGAGGTACCAGCTAGGGGAACTATCCTGGGTTTTAACTTGCCATGGTTGGTGATCATTGAAAACAATGTTTATATAATGAGCAATATATTCTACTATTATTTATCTGGTGCATGCATAGTTTAGAGGGCTCTGGTTGGGGTGGCTAATGATAGTAACTAACTGATGATAGAGATCATACTAGTCAGGAGGTCTGACTCTATAATCATAGTGGAGCATGGCTTCAATGTATGTTTTGCACCCTCATATGAACTGTTAGGGTGCTCCAGTATTTCAAAAAAAGTGGATAGTATGATGGGAGATGGAGATCAACACTTAGCTCAATTGACTGGAGTGTGAATTACTAAGAGTTGTGAGGTAAGGGGTCATGGCTTGCCAAAGATGCCTTCAAGAGTATTAGATAAGAATAATGGGACTTGAGAACTAAAAGGGAGTAATCTAAGTTGATTTTTGAACTGAGTAAACTGTAGAATACATGTAAGAACTTTATACTACAGGGAGATGGATGATTGGAAGGCTGATCAGAGAAGTGAGAGTGATGACAGGTCAAGAGGAAGTAGGGAAATGAATGGGGATGCAAATGAGACTAAATACAATATAACAAAGTATACTAAAAGGTGTGAAGTGGCAAATACTGTAGGATGTATACATGGAAATGGAGATAGGGGAGCAAATGGAATGGAGGTGGGACAGACAGCTAAGGTACTGAAATACAAAGAAACAAGTGTTGGGGGCACTGAATACAGTGCTACTGTGAGTGGAGGTACCAATAGCAGGACAATGGAGGGTTATGAGACTAAAACAGCTCATGGGGGTCCTGTTAGGATCCCATTGTTTCAGACCCCTGCACCTTGGGTTTCTCCAAGAAACCCTTGACATCTCATTATTGGAGCCTCTGCTCATGCCATTACTCCTCATGGTGCCCCCAATACTTGTTTATAATGAACTAGCATCCCATTCCATCTCCACTCCATCCACTCCTCCATTCCCATCTCTACATATACTCCTTATTGCCACCTACATTAGTTTCTATCACTCCCTACCTCATCATCACTTCTCTTTGATCTGTCTTACACTTCACTTCTCTGATTGGCCTTCTGATCACCCATCTCAATGTAGTATAAAGCTCTGTTTCCATGTATACTACAGTTCTTCAGTTTGAATATCAACTTAGATTAGTGCCTCTGAGTTTTTTCATCTTCCCCTCTCATCACTATATTCTTAAACAGTGGTCTTTGGCAAGCCACAACCCTCTACCCCTCAATTCTTAGTGATTTAGCCCTCTGGTCAATTAAGCTAAGTGTTGACTCTTACTCATATTATACTATCTGCTCTGTTTGAAATACTGGAACACCCTGACAGTTTGTGTGAGGGTGCAACACATAAGCTGAAGCCAAGCTCTACTACAGCTATAGAGTCAGACCTCCCAACTAGTATGATCTCTATCATCAGCCCCTCAATTTACTCATTTCCCATCATTGGTCCTCTGACTTGGAGCATTCCCCCTCTTCCTGGCTTAGATCTTAACAGGTTCAAAATGATGGGGATCCTAACAAGAAGCTGATCCAGAAGCTGAAGTTAAAGAAAAATTTGACAATCTTTGAATGAATGAAGTTCCACCATCATGTCACAAAATACTTGATACAGTTTACAAGTTTAGCTCCTCAAACTCAATACAGTGAATTCACTTTGTGATGATTATTTTACAAGGGACTTCCTGATTGTATCAAGAATGAAATAGTGAAGCTTCAAGTACCACCAGAAAGTTTTACAAAATTGCAAACAGATGTTCTCTAACTTCATTCTTATTATCAGAGAAGAGAAAGTGAATGTCAACAAGATACAACTATAACATTTACACCATGAAAATTTGAGAGAAAACAATCAACCATAACTTCAACTCTGAAACCAATTCAGGCCCCAAGGATAACTAGGACTTCAACTGAAGTTCAACCACCTTTGTGTTGGAATATGTGGTTTGGAATCCTAAGTATCCACATGCATCCATAGTAGTCCTTATCTATGGTTTTGGTTCTGTCCACCATGTGGTCAATCTAAGTCTGAGTGTGAAGAGTGGTGGAAGTTCTAACCATTCTATATACAAAGAATATCGACCGTTTAGGTATGACATGATGATGTATTGACTATCTACTGTAAGTCTAATACAGACCAAATGCATATTGACTGTTTAGTTCAATATGGTTGAGTGAATTAGCTATCTAAAGTAGAATAGAGAGCTAAAATGAATAAAGGAGAATTGACTGTAAAGTACGATTCTGAATGACTACTCGAGTGTTGAAGAGAATAATGAGAGAGTCAAATAACAGAGTAGTGCAGATGTAGTCCGCACGGATTGAGATAATGGTTTGAGTTTCAACTAGTATAGTTCGAAACTCTGATTGCACTAGTAGTTAAAGCCCATCTGTGATGGTCGAGATGATACCCCAATCACAACTTACAGGATACTAACTGGGTGTTTGGGTAAGTCGTGGTTGTGGGGTAAAAAGTGTCTGAGTTCTATGTAACTACTGGTGCTAGAATACATAAGTCTGGCATGTATGCACCCACAAGAGTCAATGTACCAAATGCATAGGCCATTGAACTAAATATATGTGTATGATAAAATAGAGAGAAAATAGAAATAATAATGGAAATATAGTGTGGGCTCTTCTGGACTATATTTCGGAGTATATTTCACAGTATCTCTCACACTGAGTCTGAAGATGAGTGGTGGTCTATTTATCCACTAAGGTCACTAGTCTGTGTCCTGATCCCCTTCCATTTTAACTTTCTAATACTTTGATGATTATTGGATCTGATGATTGATTACTTCCTGCTGAGTGAAGGTTTAAAGAAGGATTGTGTATTCTATGTTGTTAACCTTGGGCTTACAGGCAGGAATCTGGGGAAAACCCACAGATGTTTTGGGGATGGGTATGTGGTGATGTCTAGATAAACAGAACCATAGTGAGGCAGCTTCAGTGAGGCATAACCATGTTTTAACATGTTTTACATACATACATTGTTGTCACTTGAATCCTTAATAGAGATGATTAAATTACAAAAGCCTGTAAAAAGGACCATCCGTGACATTATGCATGACTGGGATCAAATTTGCAAAACCCTCTTAACCACACCAACGTGATTGTAATCCCGGCATCCCGTGCACCCGAAGCACGGAGCGGACAAGGGAGAGACTGGCGGTGATCAAATAGAAGATTATAAATACAATGTACAGGCATCGATAGGCCCTAAACGGCCTTCCCAACAATGAAAGGAGCTGCCTACCCATCGTTGATACCCTAAGAACACTAGACCTAGCTCACGGCCAATGAGTCGTTAACGTAGTCAATCAGTCTTTAATGAATTGTCCAAAACCCTCAGGTCGGGTCCAAACGCGATCTGAAAAGAATCCTACAAGGAAGTGATGTCAGATCAATCCCGTTCAAAAGAACCTACACTTGCCTCCCATCCAAATACCTCCGCTTGGATCATCGGCGACCAGTCCCATCATGTTTCTTACAGGAAATGGCTGAAAGGAATTACCCCACAGATAGAGGCAATTAACTTTCTTATCACCTATCGCCGAGTCCGGAAGGGCACCTGAGAAGTCCACATACATCAGCTTCATGTCGCGCCAATTGGTTACCACATTCCACGCTCCACTAGGTTCGAAAAAGAGTGTCATTCGACCACCATTAGCGATCCGCCATTGTAGCCAATGTTTTATTGCATCCTTATCCGTCTGTGCTTGAACTGTCTTCCGTATGTGGTACGCTAACGCGCCGAGTGACATGGAACTGATTGCGGAGATGGGGAGCGTAGGAGTGATCACGGTACATGCACCGTTGTGAAGGTATGGTTTTGGAAGCGCCTCAGACAGGTAACGTCTAAGGTTAGCAGCGTACATGACGTTGAGGGGTGTCAAAGATGTCGTAGGAGGATGAATGCACTGCAATAGAAAAATGCAGAGAACGGTCGGTATCACTTATCTTTCTGCTATTGGCGGGACGAACCTTCAAACAGAATGCGACCAATACATCGCTAGAACTAACCCAAACGTCGGGATTTTCGCCATGTTCCTTTTTAAGATCTGCCATTGCTTCAGTTTTGATCCTTTCTACCTCTAACTTGGGAAAAAAAACATCCCGATTCGAAATATCGCGCGTCCACATAAAATCCCACAACAAGTGAGCAATGACGACGACTACCTGCCATGCACTGAAGACCCTCCAATAAGGGGGAGGCTCCACCGACTCTTTGGTGATGAATTCCTCAAATGGGTCGCCGAGTTGAAGTGGAGTTACATCTTCGCCGCGGAGAATGCGAGCAAGAGCGTATATTATTTCTTTATTTCCATGACCATCACATAGTACATGCGGTGTGGTAAGGCCTATTAAAGTGGCATCGTCGAATTGTGTCAACTGCAGTTCCGATACTGGTATATCTTGTTTCATATAGTCGCCCACGGACCGTGGTCCGTTTTGCGAGTATAGTTCAGATGGGTTCTCTTTAATCGTACATCTGATCGTTTCAGATGGTTTGGAGTAATTATATGTCGCACTGATGGGTCCTTGGATAGCCCTAATTTTGAAGACATACTGGGGTGTGGATTCTGAAAACTGCTCCGGTATCTCGTACACCCATTTCTTGAACCCATCAGACCAACTGAGAAAAATTGGATTATAAAACAACCTACCTTGTTATGGATCCGAAGACGAGCACTCAGGATAGGCCAGGTCTGGACGAGTTTGTGATATGCCAATTCCATCTTCTTAGGATCAAGTATTTGGTCGAGGACCCATCCTGTTAGAACGATCGAGTCTTTCTCATTGCCACTCGTATCAAAAACACCCGTGGGTATCACAGTGTTGGGCATCCTGCTGATGAGTGCGTCCAACTTCAACGTTCCCTTGCATGCTCACATAACGCCAAGAGGAGTCTGACCTGATGGCCGACGTATGTCCAAAACAGGCAACTCGGCATCCCATCAAGCGTTTCTCAATGACTCAATGATTCTCAAAAGAAATATTCAAGTGATCTTTAAACAGAAAAGTAATAGCCTACTGCTTACTGTGTTTGATTTCCCATGACAAATATTTAAACCTGTAGGCAATTTTAATGGCGGGCTCGGCGATTCTTAATAACGAGGTCGGTGGTTCTTAGTGACGTGATCGGCAAAGCCACACCGCCCAACGTATCTTCCATCTATTCTGAGCATCCGATAACCATATTCTAATTTCATGGATTTCTTCCTTCTGTCCTATACAATCTGAACCTCAACTCAGTAATTTCTGTAATTGGTTACGCTACCAATATCATTGCTAGCGTCTGGAATCACGGCAACGGATTTCCTTTAGCCAGATCTAACAGGCATTTTGTCCCGATCTGGGTAACGTCAATCTCGGTTTGATGGCCATTTCAGCGGACCTTTTTCTTCAGGGTCAAGGCGAATGTTCGGTTGCGACTCACTTTTGCACTTTACTTTCTAGCTAAGGTCTAAGATGAGTGTTTTCGACGATACGTTCGGTGCTTGGTTCGTCGGTATGGAAGTAAGCAATGTAGCGTTTGGTTTCGCCATGTTGCAAATCTGGATATTCTGTCAAAACTGGCAGTCTGAACCGCTCATTTTGAAATTCGTTGTCGTACTCGTTCTGTAAGCTATTCCAGGTCACAATTCTGAGGTTATGACTTACTGCATACCAGTGTTCTGAGCTTTCTGCTGGTGTTTCTGACGTCCCATGGCATGTACTACTATCTCGTAACATCAATTGGAGATCTGGCCGCGTTGTCTGATATCGTATGGTATGAGCTCAGTGGACTGCTTCGAAGATCTGATAACAATGTGGCTTATAGGAGCTTTAAGGCGGAACCATGGATCTCCGTAGATAGACGCCTTACTCTATTGAATGACTTATGGAAGCTAAGCATAATTACAGGAGGCAATGGTTACGACTGTCCATCTGTACGTAGGTTGCAATTTGACCTTTTGATACGTTCTAAATCTATGATTTTGTATTCAGTTTCTATTCGGGGCGAATTTTCTACAGTAATACAGATCCCAAGCCAACTCCGAGCAGATAAAACTGACGCGATAATATTATTTAGTCAATAGAAGTTTCACTCTGTTAGCTATTCTGGTGAAATACTTTCCCTTGCTTATTCTGTATCTCACCCAGTCTCATTGCTCCCAGCTTATGCTAACTTTAGCGCACTTCAGTATGTGTTGAATTTGTATTTCTTGAGTTCGCCTGACACGTTGCCCAAGTCGTCGATAACAGTATGCCTCGGCTTTTAACTCGAATAATACTGATACTATTCAATGTGCACAGTTGCCTCTGGATTGCTGTAAATGTTCATTTAAAGGTTTAAGTCATTCCGTACCTAACTAGTATTACTTAGCATCTCGTCATCCAGCGCTAGCAATTCACCACCATTATCACTGATTCAGGTATTGTGTTATATTTGGTTAGTACTATGTAAAATTAACCCCCATCGCTCAAAGCGTCTTGCACAAGTGGGACTCTCGATCGACCTAGTAATTGATATAATCATTATGGTCGCAATGTTCCGTTTCTTCTACCGCAGCGACGTCGGGCTCAGGAGGTGCAGAACCCCCTATACTATCTCTCTTCCAATAAAACTTGAAGAACCGTAGGACAAAGGAGCTCATGAATAGACTCACTTTGTATACATTCGCATCTGGTTTCCTTACTGTCGTCGGAAGTGCTGTTGTTTTATCTTTGGTGAGCGATTGTCATGCGGCTCCCGTACATATTACTCATTATATTTTTAGCTTATTACAAAGCCGACTACCCAAACCTACTCCGGAGCTTCCTTCGTTTTGCCGCACTGTACGTGCCTTAAGTTTCTTTGTTGACTGCCAATTATTGATATTCCCTTCAGTATATGCGAATTGCCTCCTGGCCCTGTGAGTATTTTAATTTTCTTTCGATTACATCGTAAATTTCACTATCCAAAAAAGGCTTAATAGCAGGAGATCTCTTCGCGAGAACTACGTTAATGAGGCATATGTAATGGACTCATCAACCGCCCGCTCGATCAGATTCAATGTCCCAACGCCTGTTGTTACAAATGCTGCATTCCCTTCAAAAGGCACACAAAGTAATGATTTTTCGACGGGCATTTCATCATCTAATTTTACATCAGTGGTGAGTTTGCGGTAGTCCGATTATTTGCAATACGACCTATCGATGACAACCACAGGATACGCGTCCTCTGACGCCATTAGAGATGCGAAGACCACCTTCAGTGCTTCATGTGGAAGGTAACCACTTCCGGCAGCATATCAATCATTGTCGCAGGACTGACCTATGAAATTGTCAGGTGATGTCTCTATACAATAATTTGTAAAAATGTAATATGGCGCAGAGGCACCTGTAGGATAAATCTCTAGCTGTGGGAATGATAATTTTTCGGTGGAATGACTCAACTAAGAGTGACCGTCTCCTTCACTTCGTTTATGAGATTATTTAAGCATTGCCATTATCGTAAATGGATCATTAAAGCGGTTGTTTCCACAACGTTAAGGCTCAGAATGCTCTGTAAACTGCGTGAAAGACAGATTTTATGAGAATGTTTCAATTTTTGAAAAGATGTGACAAATTCGCAATATTCTACGAATTCTTCAAGCACTTTCTAAACTGAACTATGTAAAGCTCACCTATTACACCCGGATTTATAAGCATACTAGCCCTGGTGTACATATGTGTACCCCGGGCTAATTTGCCCCCTTATTGCGTTGGGCCTCTTCCACGGATAATACTGTGGATCCGGGGAGGTCGAGGCAATAAAATCAATACAACTAAGATAACAAAATGTTCCTTACTTTTCTAGAACACTTTGTAGTCTCAAGGCCGTGGGAGTCCTCTCCTCAATCCGTCACTTGCCGTCACCTTCCTCCGCTTACCGGCAACATCACCTCCCGTCGTCACGGCGCTGCCCTTCGGCAACGTTCCTGTGTGTTGGAAGGTGAAGAAAGCACCGTTGCTATTTCTACCGATCAAGGAGTAATATGACCCGAGAGGTTTTTCCGTCACTTATTCTCGGGCATATCTCCCCGATTCCCCCGGCGCCTGTGTAGTCGAGAAAATGTATATAAATGATGCTATTACTGTGTAGTAGAGTAGTCGATTATACAATCATATTCTAGACATCTACTACACTATAAGATTTCTTTTTTAACAGGTTATAGGCCTATTCTTTTTAAAAAAAAGAAATCTCTATTTTTCACAGCATTTTCTTTTTCATTTGTTCTATGGCTACTATCCCCACAGACAAAGTATCAGAGGGCTGGAGTCGCCCCTTTATGACATCCACACCATGTGTCCCACTTCTCCAGATGTCATTGACATATACCGAGGCCAAGCTAGACAAAAATATTGGTAATTATAAAGAGTGGTACCGTCATGCTAAACATTACCTTACCATTACTGGCCTCCTCGCTTATGCCCTGGGCACTGCCAAAAAACCTGACCCTTTGGAAGTCATTGCGTTGGACAACTGGGCCTCAAATGATGCCCTCTCCCATGCCATTATCCTGTCCACTTTATCCAAAGATGAGTGGGATTTTGCTGAACTCATCCACAGGGCACAGGCCTGTTGGAATGGACTGTTGTCCCGGCACTGCAACAAAGGTCCCATACGACAAGTCCAACTCATTCAGGATGCACTCACTACAGAGTGCACAAAGAACACCCCCTTACCCATCACTGCTGCTGCGATTTGTGCTGCAATCCACCATGCTTTTGAAATGGGGGACCTCACCCAGGACTTGCTCACATGCATTGCCATCCTCAACTCTCTTACCACGTTCCTGCACCTCTGGTCCCTTATCACCCGCGATCTCTCTGAATCCACCAAATCCGTACCCTACTCTTATGCCCGGATCCTGACCCTCCTTGAAAGTGAACAATGAATTCTTGAGACAGACTCCAGGTGCACTGCTGCCAGTGATGTGGTTGCACTTGTGGCCTCACAGCCCAGACGTTACCCAACATGTTCCAATTGCAAGAAACCAGGCCATTCTGCCTTGTATTGCATATCAGACAAAGGGGGGATGGCTGGGAAGTCACTAGAGGAATCATGAGCTGCTAGGAAGAGGGACGATGATGCTCAAAGGAAAAAGCAGGAGGCCTCACCAGAAAACAAAAAAATATACAGTCAATATAAAGGGGGCAGATGGTAATGTATACATTGCGTATATGGATAAACCATTACCATCGGACCCCTCCTTTGCTGGTATTGCCATTCCCCTGCCTTCTGTCCCACAGGATGCTATTGAATACGATGGATGGATGGCTTTTGAAGACGGCCAATCGTATCTTACCCCCTCCACGACTCACACACTAGGCACATGTCCTTTCTGGCTTGACACTGGCACTAGTGGTCACATCTCCCCTCACAGCAGCGATTTTTCATCCATTCGGCCAATTCCCAATCGAACTGTAAGAGGGCTGGGAGGGTTTTCTGTCACTGCGACTGGTATCAGGGACATCCGGCTACATACACAAGGGGGGACCTACCTGGACTTATTTAATGTGCTACACATCCCCGATGCTAATGTTTGCCTCGTCTCTGTTCACTGGAAGGAATCAAAAATTACTGCCCACTTTAATGAATCAAATGTTGGCTCACCAATATTACAGGTGACACCATTGTGGCAGGAACACTGCTACCCAACAAAAACCTATACTCTCTCTCCATCCATCCTGATTCTTCCCCCATGAATGACACTGCCCTCTATGCCCATGGTTCTCCTGACCTTATGACCTGGCACCACCGACTTGGACACACAAACTATCAATTAGTTGTGGACATGATCCATGCCGGTACCATAAAAGGTATGCCAACCAACCCCCATCACGCCATTCCAAAGTGTGACGCCTGTATCTTGGGTAAACAGACACGGTCAACCATTCCCAAAGCACGACTATCAGGTGAAGGGCATAAGTCAGATAGAAAGCTTGGAAAAGTTTGGGTTGATTTGGCAGGACCCAATGATGTGGCATCATGTTCAGGAGCCCTATATGTAATGAACATTGTGGATGATTTTTCGAACTATATATGGAGTTACCCATTGAAGCACAAGAGTGATGCTTTCCCCACTTTGCAGGCTTGGGAGAAGGCCCATGAAGTTGAAATTGGCATCCATGTGGGCATTTACAGGACAGATAATGGGGAGTTGAGGAGTGCCCAAATGCGGGATTGGCTGTTGTCACGAGGATCCTCTCAAGAATTTACTGCACCCTACACCTCTGCTCATATAGGAAGAGTCAAATGTATACATCATATACTAATGGGAAAGGCATGGAGCATGCGTATTTAAGCAGGTCTGCCCCCCCAATTTTGGGATGAATTTTATCGCACATCTGCATACTTACATGTCCGAACCACATCTAAGGCCTTACAGGGAAAAACCCCTTGGGAGATATGGAATGGGCGACCACAAAATCTCACCCATCTGTGGGAAATTGGGTGTTGTGCATTTGTCCTAATCCTCAACAAACACAATCCTAAAATATATGAACACTCTGTGGAATGCATACTACTGGGCTATGACTCCAAGTCCAAGAGCTACCGTTGCTATAACCGTAGGTCACAGCAGATCTTACTCTCCTTTCATGTTAGGTTCATTGAGAGCCATTAAGAGGGGGTTCAACCTCCAACCATCAATGAATCTACCGCTCCCTCATTGGTGCTACCATCTCCATCCATTCCTGTGTTACCACAAATACCACACCTTGAGCCTTCAGATGACATCATCCCAACAGGAAAAATAATACCCCCAGATAACCTGAATACTGGCAAGATGGAGGCTGTCATTCCTCCCGCCATACCAGTGCCAGACCCAGTTCGCCGGTCCACATGGCTGCTGCAGCAGCCCATGGATCTGTTAAGAACTGAAAACTGACTAATGTCGGTGGCCGACAGGGACCGATCGGAAGGACTTGGCTTCAGCTTATGTGCTGCGCCCTCGCAAATATCCGTAGGATGTCCTTAAATTTCGGGCGGGTGAAGACTAATCCTAATGAGTACCTTTCGGCGTGATACCAATCGGAATCGAAGGACAAGTCGAGCGTCGGGCCAAGGGGTCGGGGCCGGGAGTGGGTGAGCGCACGCGAAGGCGGATGGGGGGATTCTTAGTATGAGACTGATACAGGCGTATGAGGGTATTCTGAGTCGATATTCTGATTGCCTTGTGACTACAACTACAGCGGGTTCATATACAAGTAACAGGTGTCTGGAAAATACTAATGGGGAGAAGGGCGGGACACGGTATTAACAATAAGCTTGACTAGGAACGGGAAGTTTATGATTAGTTCGGAGGCCGATGATAACCGAGAGCGGGATTACGATAAAAGGAAATAGTTCAAGGACTACAAATATAGATAGACATATGCGAAACATAAGATTGGACGGATCAACATAATAAAGGGGACGTATCAAAGTTTGACCAGACAATACGAGTTATTTTGACGTGGGCGTAAACGGAGTTTGATCTTCGCGAAAACATTTGTCAGCTTCGGGGCCGATGGTTTCCGAGATGGTGACTTGAAACGTTGACAAGTGGCGATAACCTCGGGACCGATAGGGTTGCGACACGGTCGTAACAGGATCATCCCTCACGTTTGACAAAGGCCATCCAGCAGCCCCTAGACAGTGCAGTTCATGTCTGGTCACAGCGGGAACAGCGTCACCAAGACATACAACAACTCCATCAGCCAACTGACCCTGCTCCTGGCCCACCCACCCCTACCACACCAACCGCAACTTCCCCTCCTTCCCATCAGGACGATATATTGGCAGCCATCTCCGATCTGAACAGTGCCCCTCCCTTGGATGATTTTGAACCTGATCCACAAACTTGGGAGGAGGCCCGGTCTTCTACTCATGGATCAGATTGGCATAAAGGTTTCCAAGATGAACTGGATTCTCTTAAGTCCATGGGGGTCTACATTCTAGTCCCACAATCAGAAGTCCCAACTGGCCAGAAAATTCACTGTGGAAAGCCCATCTTCCATGTCAAATGGGATGCCAATGGTGCTGTTTACTGGCAGAAAACCTGCCTTGTATTTCAGGGCTTTGAACAAGTCTATGGACGTGACTACAGCAAAACTACATCTCCTACAGCCCGCATGGAGACTTGGCGTATACTGCTCCACATTGCAGCTCATCTAGGTTGGGACGCATAGCAAATCAACATTAAAACCACTTTCCTGTATGGACTTCTCCCTGAGGAGGAGACACAGTACATGTTCCAACCCAAAGTGTTCGAGGAGGAGGGTAAGGAAGACTGGGTGTGGAAATCAGTGTGGGGACTTTATGGGATGAAACAAGCTGGCCACATATGGAACCGCACCATGCATGACCACATGCTGTCTTGGGGTTTCCACCAGTTACCTTGCAAACCCTGCATCTACTACCGAATAGACAACTCGGGCATTGTTATTGCTGCTGTCCATGTAAATCATTTTCTATCTATAGCATCAACCAAGACTGCCAACGAGTCCTTCAAAGTGCAATTGAAACAAGCTTGGACAATCTCTGATATGGGTGAAGTACAATTTATTGTGGGTATTGCTGTGGAATGGGATCGACATCTACATGAGGTTCAGCTTTCCCAAAAGGCCCTCATTGACTGAATAATTGCCCAATTTGGGCAGAGTAATGCTACCCCTCTCTCTGTGCCCATGGCCCCAGGCCTCAAATTGTGCTGCATGGATCACACACTCTCTCCAGATGAAAATTTATCACTCACTAAATTCCCCTATTGTTCTCTTGTCGGATCCCTTCTTTACCTGGCCATCTCAACACACCCAGACATCTCCTATGCCGTTCAACAACTCTCCCAATTTCTCAACTGCTATTCCTTCATACATTGGAATGCTGCTGTTCATGTTGTCCAATATCTCAAAGGTACCCAGGACCTGCAACTCCACCTTGGTGGCCCCAATCCCCTTACTCTTTTTGGGTACAGTGATTCTGACTGGGCCAATTGCCCCGATACATGTCACAGTGTGGGGGGGTTCGCGTTTTCTTTAGGTTCAGGTGTATTGTCTTGGTCTGCCAGAAAACAAAAAATAGTGGCTGCATCTTCATGCAAGGCAGAATATATAGCCGCCTTCTCAGCAGGAAAGGAAAATGCATGGCTACGAACATTACTAGAAGGCATCAATATATCCATGAATGGTCCCACTACGGTCCACTGTGACAATAATGCAGCCATATGCCTCTCAGAAGATCCACTACTACACGATCAAGTCAAACATATCGATATCAAGTACCATTTCCTTTGGGAATGTACTGGATCAAACAAGTTGGTACTGAAATATATTCATACGAAAGAGAATGTAGCCAACATATTAATGAAGGCACTGGAAGGCCCACAATTCATACAACTGTGAAAAAAACCTTGGTCTATATTAGGGCAGCAGTGGAAAAGCATTGGTGAGGAGGAGTGTTGGAAGGTGAAGAAAGCACCATTGCTATTTCTACTGATCAAGGGGGGTAATATGACCCGAGAGGTTTTTTCCATCACTTATTCTTGGGCATATCTCCCTGACTCCCCCGGCACCTGTGTAGTCGAGAAAATGTATATAAACGATGCTATTACTGTATAGTAGAGTAGTCGATTATACAATCATATTCTAGACATCTACTACACTATAAGATTTCTTTTTTAACACTGTGCACCATACTGCTGCACTCGTCGTCAGTGATGATGAGCTCGCACCTTGCCTTCCTGGCCTCTCCAGAATGGCACACTCAGTGCATTTCATGTTGCTATATATTAGCTATAATTTTAGATATAATATATACTTGACAACTAAATGAAATAAATGAAGTAATGTTGTTGTTTAAGCACTTCCTTCTAATACATTCATGCTGAGCACTTATTATATTGTTTTGATTAAACTAGGTCTATTAAAATTATTCCATATGCAAAATGTGTTTTTTGTAGGTATCATATTGTGAGGTATGTATTTGAGAGGCCAGCAGCACACTGGTGTCAGCTGTCATGTGAGCTCCTCAGTGCATTGTATCTTGAACTTTATTGCACTGCAGATTCTACCACTGTAAGTACATATCTGAACACTTTCTTTGGTGGTGGTTTATTATAGTTATAATGAGTAGCAGGAACACAGCAACTCATGGTAAGGTCAATACCGGCAGCAATCAAGGTGTTGTAGCCATTCAGCTTGGTCACCATCATCATGGCATGAATCTGTGGTAGAGTAGGAAAGTGATTTATAAAGGGTAATGGGCTCCTAGATGAACATCAGATGGTTATTGAATTCAGACAAGCAGAAATTCCTAGTGAGTTTCTCCCCTTTTGTTAAGTACCATGTCAGAAACTTATTCTATGTTAAGTGCCATGTTGGGAACTTATTCTGGAACTATCAGAAAGTGACTGAGTACTTGGAAAATTCCAAATAGGGTCAGGACATTGGCTTCAGCTTATGTGCTGTGCCTCTACACAAACACTCAGAAGTCCTTAATTTCAGAGACAGAATTTACATCGGAAGGATACAGATACTCAGAGTTCCAAAGAGTTCTAAATATTGAGCATACAGAAAGAAGGAAGGAATAAGAAACTAAGTCAATATCAGATCTAAGGTAAAGTACAAATTCAGGGAGACTAATATAAGTTCTCTCATTATTGTACTACAAACTAAGATCACAATAAGACAGATTCAGTAGTATTCCGAAATGGGAATACAACAAGCAAACAAGTGAATATTTGTTGACTGACAAGTTACCAAATGCAGAACAAAGATGAGATCTGGAAGTATGGGAACTATAAATGTTCTGTAGTCAGAAGTCAGAATCAGATATTGAGACAGGAAGTCAGATTGGAGACTTGGGGCAGAAAGTCAGATGTTTTGGATAATATCAGATGTTGAAATATCTGGGAATGGGTCATAACAGCACCCCCCCTGTTGGGCTGAAGTCCCATAGAGGTGATTAGGTACTGAGCATTGAACCATTGGTTATGCATTATGTGTCATGAAATTATGCATGTTTGGAAGTAGAGAGTTTCAGTTGGTGATCTGAGTATAAAAACTTCCAAATATTCAAACTAACTATTTTCTTTCTTTAACCACGACTTGCATGTCAATTTGTTATCCTTTGTTTGCCACCACTCTGGAAGATTCAGATGCCAAAATTGCTGAAAATTGCCAAAATGTCAAAAGTCAAAGAACTTCAATGTAAATGACAGAGGATGGAGGAGTTAAGGTGACAACAAGAGGAGGAGGAGTGAGAGTTGATGCAGGAATTGAAAGAGGCAGAAGAAGCAGAAGAACATGAGTTGGAGTGGATGAAGGTGGAGAAAGAAGCAGTGGAAAAAAGGAAGGAATGGGTGTGGAAGGTGATGGAGGATCAGAGGTCATGGGATGAGGTGGAGAAGAAATGGCAGGATGTCAAGGCAGAAGAACAGAGGTTGAAAGAGAAATGGGATGGAAAGGTGAGTGAGCCAGATTGTTTTCTATATATCTCTGAATGGAAAATGACAATGAAAAGCTGATGAAGTGGATGAAGAGGAAGAGAACTGTAGTATACATGAAGAAGATTTATAGTATGATGAGATGGATGACCAGAGGGCTGATCAAGGAAGTAAAGGGTGAAACAGATCATGAGGAGTTGATGACAAGGTGGGGAGACTAAATGTAATATACTAAACAATGTAAAAAAGGGTCTGAGGTGGCAAGTGATGTGTAGAGGGGGGACAGTGACAGGAGAGTGAAACAGGACACAGAATGGAATGGAATGCTAGGAAGTCTAAGGAGGTTGTCCATAATCATTATAATATCAAATGTTTACTAATAAAAGCAATATTGCTACAAAACTTCATCTTTAAATAATGATATATATTCTGAGACTATTATACATATTGTTAACCACCAACCTTGAGAAATAATTCTTTATGTTACATCCTAAACAATTTGGAGTCAATTAATAGAACCTATTGTATATGGTTTTCCAAGTTATGTAAATACTTGCTAATACTTTTGTTGCTAATTTGTTTTTTAAAAGCTAAACTGTAGTTATTTCTCAGTAAAATATGTGAGATGTCATTGGAGATTTTTCATCCCATGGCCTTCTTTACTAAGTGAAACCATCTACATATTCTTGATATGTTGAATCAAGTAGAAATCTGTTCAGATTGACAGATCCATTCCAATATAATGCATATATATGTATTTAAAGATGTCAATGAGATACATGTGCATGAAATGGACCATTTAAAAGGATATGCTTTTTAAAAGTCTTAATGTTTTAATCTACTAAACTCTGTCATAATCTATTCAGGTCCCAAAAGATGCTTTGTTTCATAATACATATACAAATAAGTTTTAAACATTCCCAAAGTTTGAAAACCCAAATTATGTTTGAATCACATCCCAGATGTTTAAATGACCTTTAGAGTATATTAAAATTTGATATACTTAATAGTTTTCAGATATCCTCCTAATATTATAATGAAACAAGTATCAGGGGTGCTGTGAGTGGTGATAGCTTGGGTGGGGGTTCTGACAGTGAGACAATGAGGGGTTTTTTGAGTCTAAAACAGGTCATGGAGGTCCAAAATGATGGGATACTAACAGGCAGTGGTTCCAACTGTGACACAATGAAAGGCATTGAGTCCAAAACAGGTTGCAGGGATCTGAAAACAATGGGGATCCTAACAGTAAGTCCCTCCTCTGAAATTAAGGACATCCTGAGCATTTGCATAGAGGCACAGCACATAAGCTGAAGCTGATGTCCTGACCCTATCTAGGAGGATATCTGAAAACTATTAAGTATACCATATTCTAATATACTCTAAAGGTCATTTAAACATCTGGGATGTGATTCAAACATAATTTGGTTTTTAAAACTTTTTGAAAGTTTTAAACTCTCTCATACATTACAAACTAAAGAATCTTTCCAGACGTGAGTAGACAATAAAAAAATTTAGTAGTTTGAGACACTAATACTTTTAAAAAATAGATACCTTTAGATAGTCCATTCCATGCATATGTATTACTTCAGAATGGATCTGTCAATCTGAACAGATTTCTACTTGATTCAACATACCCAGAATATATAGGTGATTTCACCCAACTAAGAAAGCCACAGGACAAAAAAATTCCAATTATATATCACATATTTTCCTAGGAAATAACTACAGTTTAGCTTTTAAAAAACAAATTAACAACAAAAGTATTAGCAAGTATTTACATAACTTAAAAAACCATATACAATAGGTTCTATTAATCGACTCTGCCTTGCTTAGGATGTAATATGGAGAATTGTTTCTTATGGTTGGTGGTTAACAATATAATAGTCTCAGAGGATACATCACTATTTAAAGATGGATTTTTGTAGAAATATAAATTTTACCAGTAAACATCTGATATTATAATGAGTACAGACAACCTCCCTAGAAGTTTCTGACATGTCACTTAACAGTATATCAGATCTCAATCCTGTAACTTGCTCATCATGGGTCCCAAATGCAATGCCACTGAAGGACCATCTCAGCTCTGATCCCCTTTGCAACTTTATACCAGTCAACCCAAAACCCCAGCCCAGCCCACAACATGAGTTTCCATCATTGAAGTCCCCAAGGTAGCAAAAGATCCCAATGCTCCTGAGGACTCTGAAAACAATGATGACAATGAAGAAGAAGATTAGCTGGACAAATCAAAAAAGAAAACTACTGAAGAGCTGAATGAAATGATGTTCATCAACTCCATTGTGAAATTCACTGACTATCTGAAATCCACTGAGGAAAGCAAGGAATCTTCCTGTACTGGAGTCAAAGAACCTGAACCATTTACTGGCAAGGATCCAAAGAAGCTGAAGAATTTCCTTCTTCAATGATTTAGAAGTATTGAGTTGCGATAGAGTTGGGCCTGGAGTTGGGGTATTGGAAAAGGTCGGTGAAGAGGTGTTGGTGGCTATCGGTGAGGGGGAAGGTTCGGAAGCCAGAGAAGAAGGGGAGGTTGTAGAGGAAACCTTTAGATAGTAAAAATATAATGGTTTTTAAAACAAACAAACATAGCATGAATTCATAAGGCATAGTCGGGAAAAGGTCAGGTACCGTGTGGGACGACTTATAGAGAATTTAGAGGACCAGGTTTACTCGGATAAGCTTGATGAAACTCTAAAACAATTTCCGAGGCATTGCCGAGCTCTGTAGCTAGGATCCATGAAGTTTCTTCATCTGTACCTTCATAGCCAGCCCATTTAACCAAATAAAGTAATTTGCATGAGCGTCGGTGATTGTCAATTTTTGAGTCTAGGATCTCCGATATCTCGAATTCAGGTTCTCTGTCAATGATGACAGGTGGAGGTGATGGTTGTATGTGATCCAGTATATTGTTAGCAACACTTGGTTCTAACATAGATACATGAAATACTGGGTGCACTGCACGCATGTTGTCGGGAAGCTGAAGTGTCCATGAAAGTGTGCCAGCTTGTGCTATAACTTCAAAAGGACCTAAATATTTTTCAGAGAGCTTCTTAGAGGGTCTAGTAGTTCGGAAAAAATCAGCTTTAACGAATACTCGGTCTCCAATCTTGAAATCAGGAGGTGGAAGTTGGTTTTTATCTGCAGACCATTGGTATCGTTCTTGGGCCATTGCGATAGTTTTACAAAGTTCTTGATGTAGCTCATCAAGGTTTGTAACGAAGTCTTGAGTGTGGGTGGATGCGAGATCACGTTCCGGGTGGATTGCAATATTGGAGTTTGTAGCCTTTGTTTGCAAAGAAAGGCAAAATGCCAGTAGTGGCATTTGATGCGTTGTTATATGTGAATTCAGCTAGCAGTAGTAGTGATTTCCAATTGTCTTGCTGATAGTTACAATAGACACGAATGTACTGTTCCAAAGTTTGATTCATGTGTTCAGTTTGGCTGTCACCTTCTGGGTGATAGCCCGAAGTGAAGTGTAATTTCATGTCTAGTGCTTTTTCGAGTGACCTAAACAAATGAGAGACAAACTCAGATCTGCAATCAGATGTGACATGTGATGGAATGCTGTGCTTGGAAAATACATGGGTGACAAATAATTCGGCTAACTGTACAGATGTTATCGTGTCATATGTTGGAATGAAAATACTTTGCTTTGTGAGCCGATCCACGACAACTAGGATTGCTGTATGACCTTCGGACACTGGTAGGTGCTCGATAAAATCCATAGAAATTGAGTTCCAGGGTTTTTCCGGTATCGGTAATTGTTTGAGTAGGCCATATGGTTTGTGTCACTGTGATTTAGAGTGTAAACACATTGTGCAAGATTTGCAATAATGCTTAACAAAATCTCGGATGCTGGGCCATGTATATTCTCTTCTAATGAGTGAAAGAGTCTTATTGAGGCTGAAATGTCCTGAGATTGGGTGGTCGTGCTTATGTTGTAGGATTCGTAGCTGAAGAGTATCGGAATCTGGTACATAGATGCGGTTGTCAAGTCTAATGAAACCTTGTGAGTCAAATGACCATCAGGGTTGATTGGGGTCGGACAGGTTATCAAGGTGTGCTTTGGTAACTGGGTCTAATGGAATTGCTGATAGTATATCTTGATGTAACTTTTCAGTATCCATAAGGATAACACTTCACAAGATTGGATGAATGAGGTAAGTGGCTCAGATAGATGCGGACAGTTGTTCCGATGAAAACATAGGCTTGAAATTATGGGGATTAACTGTGGCATAGTCGCTACTCCTCTCTTTAGGATAGATGTCCCATCGTCTAGTCATAGCATTGGGTTTTCCACCCAGGTGGCCGGGATGGAGTGGATTACCAGATTGAGAGTGGAGAGGAATTCAGACCATTGGGCTTGCCAATGGGTGAGGAGTTTTGTGGTTGAAAAGTAAATCAAATTTTTGTGGTCGGTAATAACATCTATCAGGTGAGCTGATCCTTCCAAATAATGTCGCCATGTTTTGAAAGCTTCAAATATCGCAAGTAGTTCTTTATCATGAACATTGTAGTTGAGTTCAGGTGCCAAAAATGTGCAAGACAAAAAAGGTACTGGATGTACTTCACCATTGGTGTCCAAAATGGACAATATCATGGCAAGTGCATAATCCAAGGCATCAGTTTCCACAATGAGTTGAATGTTGGGCTTCCAGTGCGACAAAATAGGGGCAGATGTAAACACACTTTTCAATTCCCGGAATGCCATTTGGCATTATTTGGAGAAATTCCACGGGCATCTTTATGAGTAAGATGAGTGAGCGGAACAGTAATTTTTGAGTAGTTGTGAATGAAACAATGATAAAAATTGGTGAAGCCTAAAAAGGACTGAATATCCTTAACCTTCTGGGGTTCCAGCCAATCTTGAATGACCTGAATTTTAGAGTCGTCTATGCGGAGACCATCGGGTCCCATCATGAAACCTAAATATTCAACTGTGTCGACACCAAAAGAACATTTTTTACCATTCACAAAAAGACCATGTTTTCAGAGTCTTCGGAGGACTTCACGAACGTGTTCATCATGAAGTGTAGGATCTTCAGAGAATAAGAGGATGTCATCTAAGTACACAATGACAAAGATGTCGAGGAGGTCGGAGAAGACGTCATTGATAAAACATTGAAAGACCGATGGAGCATTGGTGAGGCTGAAAGGGATCACTAACCATTCGAAGGAGCCATAGCAAGTGCGAAAAGCCATTTTCCATTCGTCACCTTCAGTGATCTGAACCAAATGATAGGCATGTTTGAGATCTATCTTTGTATTGATTCAGGCCTTCCGAGGGGCATCAAGTAGATTGGAGATTAGTGGTAATGGGTACTTATCTTTACGAGTGATCACATTTAGTCCTCAAAAATCAACGCAAAGTCGAAGGGAACCATCTTTTTTTCCAAACGAATAGGACAGGGGCTCCATAAGGAGACTTTGAGGGTCAAATAAAACCTATAGCCAAATGTTCATCCAAGAAATATCAGATAGCCGACAATTCGGACTGCGAGAGAGGATAAACTGGGCCTAGGGGTGGATGTGAACCTTCTTCAATATCAATTTTCAAATCATAAGGCCTGTGAGGGGCAAGTCGATCAGCTTTTCGTTTACTGAAGACATCTGCAAATTCATGGTATTTTCCTAGAACACCTTCCAAATCTGTGATCAGTTCGGTCAATGGGGGATGCAAAGTGACTGGTGACTTTGTCAACTTTAAGATTGACTGTAAATGCTCAGGAGCCATCCAACTTGATGGCTCTCATAAAAGCTAGGCATTTATTAGAGAGACGGGTGGTGGAGAGCTCAGATTTGCCATGGGGGCCGGAGGTGCCATAGAGGCCATATTTGCTGAAACAGGTGGAAATGGACCAGTTGTATCGGGTGAGCCAGTTATGTCCTAGAACCACAGAGCAGCTCAGGTCCAACTGTGTTACAAAAAATGTAACTGTCTGAAAGGTTCCACATGGGAACCAAAGTCGGAGTTTGCAGGCTTGCAAGATTACGGAGTTTGAGGTACCATTGAAGAGTTGGAGTGGAATCAGATCTATTGCATAGGTTTTTAACTGATTTTTTCGGGAAAAACTTGTATCTATAAAACAATGGGTTGAACCTGAATCTATGAGAGCTCGAAAGGTGAGACTCCCAAGGGGTTCCAAAGTAAGATTTATGAACAAGGAATTAGGATCATACAGGGTGGATGTGTTAAGATGACAATTTTCCAGTGTGCAGGGATATTCAATGCAACTCTCCAACTGCACGGAATCCAGAGAGTTGCTTAATCTTTTTTTGACTCAGCAGCCAGCTTAGCCAGTTGTGAGGTCGTGGCCGTATTGGCTGATCGGGCTTTTGTGGCCTTCGGGCATGCGGCGACTTGGTGTCTGGGATCTGCGCACAACAAACAAAGGTTGTTGTCCATTCAGTGTTGCTTTTCCTGTGGTAGGAGCTTGCCATCGGAGCCGAGTTTGCCAGTTAAGTCGGGTTTGTCTTTATCTTGAGACTTATTCGACTGTTTGCCCTTGCCTTTTTTGTTGTTAGAACCCTTGTTTTCGGACTTCTTATTGGAGTTCGAGTTGCTACTATTGTTGGTGTTCTGATTACCAGACTTGTTGGCATTCTTATTGTCCGATGATTTTTTATCTGATGGGTTTTTGCGACTGATTTCCAAACATCATTCCCAGTATCGGGCATCCACATTTTGGGCCTTTAGACACATGAGGGGGAGAGTCTTCGGTTTGCCGGTCTCTCCTTTGGAAACTTTGTCTTTGAGGCAAGACAAGAGGCTGGAGTAAAACTGGTAATGGAGGGCTGAATTGCCCCAGTCGCAACGCGCGGCGAGGTTGTTGAACTGGATGATGTAATTGGTGATGCACTGGGTGTCTTTCATTTTGAGATTAGAAAGCGTGGTTTCAGCCTCGCCAATTTGGTCATAGGGACCGAAGTTTGTTCCGAGTTCCTCAACAAGGCATCCCAATCGTGAAGCCAATCGGGATATTCAGAGGTGAGGCTGGAGAATGCAGGTTCAAACCAGGCTGCTGCGGAATCCTTGAGGTATGAGAGTGCGAAGTTTACCTTATGGTCATCCGTTGCAAAAGCAGCCGGGCAGTCCTGAAAGTTGAATCGACATTGCATAAGAAATGTCAGCAATTTCTTCAGGTTTGAGCTGGTAAACAGTTCGGGTTTGTTGACTTGGGTTTGCCCAGGTTCTTTTTCCTTGGTGTAGCTTTTAAGGAATTTGTTAAGGGATCCTAAGGTACCTGAGAACAATTCCCATGTCTTGTTGGGATCGAAATCCGGTTTTTGTTTCGTGGACTTCTTAGAACCACTAGCCTGAGGTATGGGTTGGTCGCCATCCTCAGGTTCGGGTTCCAGAGCTGATTGATTGTTATCCTCTTCAGGTGCTTCAGGTTTGGTTGCTTCAGTAATTTCTCCAGCATTGCCAGTAATTTCCACAAAGCGGGATTCTTCAGAGGTTTCTGGTTGCAGGGTTCTCAGAGAAGCTCGGGCTGTATACAGGAAAGGAGATTTGAGAGTGGAAGATTCTGCTTTGCCACTTGGCTTGGCATCTCTTTTTCTCAGAGGCATGATTAATGGAAAGTGTGAGTGTGAAATCAGAATATACTGTTAAGAACTGAAAACTGACTAATGTCAGTAGGCCGACAGGGAACTGATTGGAAGGACTTGGCTTCAGCTTATGTGCTGCGCCCTTGCAAATATCCATCAGGTGTCCTTAAATTTTGGACGGGCAAAGACTAGTCCTAATGATTACCTCTCAGTGAGTTACCGATTGGAACCGAAGGATAAGTTGAGTGTCGGACCAAGGGGTCAGGAACTGAGAGTGGGCGAGTGTATGCGAAGGTGGATAGCGGGATACTTAGTTATGAGACTTCTAGAGGTGTAAGAGGGTATTCTGAGTCGATATTCTGATTGCCTAGTAACTACAACTACAATGGGTTCATATACAAGTATCTGGCATCTAGAAAATACTAACTAGGAGAAGAGTGGAAAACGGTATTGACAAATAAGCTTGACTAGGAACGGGAAGGTTACAATTAGTTCAGAGGCCATGAAATAACCGAGAGTGGGATTATGAGAAAAGGAAATAGTCCAAGGGTTACAAGTATATATAGACATATGTGAAACATAGAGTTGAATGGATCATCATAATAAAAGGGGATGTATCAGAGTTTAACCAGATAGTACGAGTATATTTTGACAGGGGCGTAAACGGAGTTTGATCACTGTGAAAGCTGTGATGTATCAGCATCATCTCATAATATCCTCTTAATTTTCTGTGGATTATTTAATATTCTTTTGAATTTATTGTATTTTTATTATATTTTTATTGTGAAATATAAGGCTCTATTCCTTTTAACTTCACATAATAATAGCATATATGAACTCATATTATGCTATTATATCTTAGTTAATTTATTATAATTTTTAACTAATTATTTATATTTTATTTACTTAGTTATTACCTTTCGGCACCTTGCTGCAGCCTAGTTTGCGCATTTTTGGAGTCATGTGACTTATTAGATAAGCCTCCGGTGTTGGGATGTCACAAAAGTCACGAATGTGACTACCCGAGTCACACAAGTCACGAACATGACTACCCGAGTCATTATTAGATTCTGCCGACTCATCGTTTGCTTCCATCCTGGGACTGCGGCCTTGAACCTTCATGTTCAAGCAAGAGGTTACAACCCTTGTCTCAGAGAAGAGAATTACATGATAGACAAAGGGTAAATAATGAGTAGAATATGAGGTCATTATGATCTCACTAATGACCTCATAAACTAAATAGTTAGCTAATCATTGAGTTATCAAAATGTATATAAGGAGGGCCAAGTTTCCAATAAAACCAATCTATCACACATATTTTACAGTACAGCACAGAAGCTTACCTCATCATCCTAAGGACAATAATAGCCTTAGTCTGATACACTCACTGCAAGCACCTACACTTGCAGCATCTTGAATCTTTGTCAGCAACTCTTGGACTTAGCTAATCATCTAAGTTCCCCAGTCTCACAGCTACCCTTTAGGCTTATTAATTAGATAATAAACCTAATAATTATCTAAGTATCCTTACTGAAATCCCTGCCAATACTAGATTACTCAAGGCCCAGCCCTAAGTTTATTGAATTAATCAAGTACAAGCACTCAGATAATCCAATACATATTATTTTCTCTATTAATAAATTATTTAACACCTTGTTAAATAACTATTAATAGTTACAAATAAGCAAACAAGAATCCGAAGCTCTTATATCAAGTCTCTGCCAAGTTACTGCGCGTATATTCAGCTTCCAGCCCCTATTCTCAAGGAATAGTTCTTTTATTGCTAAAAGAGTCATACACAGTTCTATTGAACCTTTCAATAATCAAAATAAGCATTGATTTGAGTTGTTTAAGCTTCATAGCGCAGCTCATTAATCTATCAGTATTTAAATTACTGGACCTTTGCTTGTTTTATTGTTGAAGCTCTGTGACACTATAGCATATATTGAGCTATCTAAGAGAATCCCCTGAATACATTACAAAAGCATATGTCAGCATCAGGAGACTGACGGTTTCCAATGTGATGACTTTGAACGATAACTTGAATCGTCAATAGGTGGCGATAACCTCGGGGACCGTGGGGTTGCGACACAGTCCTAACACATGTGATGCATGACAAACAAACTAAAATAAAATAAAATCCAGTGACCCAAAAAGGTGTCCAGATGTTTGGTGAAATTGGAAAGACAGCTCCAGAAATAAAATTGGCAAAAATCAGAAACAAATCAGAAGTAAGAGGTATACATCTGACCTATATGATGATGATTTCATGACATCATAGCTTTCCTTATCAGGGGAGTAAAAAATGAACAATGGACATGGTGTATCCAGCCACTTTTTGCTCTTGTAATTAACTACCAATTTTTACCAGTTTCAGTATTTAGTGTATCCCCCCTTGGCCTTTAGTACTCCAGCAACCTTCTAGGAATACTCTTGATCAATTAAAGGCATATCTCCATTGGAATAGCCTCCCATTTTACCTCCACCTCTCCCAGAGCTCCAACATGCTTTTGGGTGCCTCAGAATATGTTCCAAGCCTTCTCTTCAACTCCCACCATAAGTGTTCTATTGGATTCAGGTCTGGAGACTGTACAGGCCAGTCCAAAACCTCCACCTGATGGTCCTTGAACCAATCCTTGGCCAACTTGCAAGTATGTTTAGAGTCATTGTCCTGCTGGAAGACAAACCCTGTCCATCCCATAATACTCCACTGTTTTGAAGATATAGTCCTCCAATAGGTCCCTGTACATCTCCCCATCCATTCTCCCATCTACCTTGCACATGTACCCCACACCATGTGCTGTCATGCATCCCCAAATCATCAGATTCCCCCCTCCAAATTTGATAGTTCCATTATATGCTACTGAGTGAGTGCAGAACCTGGTCTTTTCCACACCCACAACCTCCCATCAGAACCCTAAACCAGTCCTCCTCAGTCCAATGCTGAAACTTGACAGCAAACTCATATCAAGCCTTGATGTGTTGAGAGGCAAGAAGGGGTTTTTTGGCCTTCACCACAGCCTTCAAATTCTCTTTCTTCAATGCATTGCAAATTGTCTGTGTGCAGACATTGAGGGAGAGGTAGAACTTGGCCTGGGAGGCATTATCAACCTGTCCAGAGATGATAGAATGAACCAGGTGGTAATAATCCCTGGGAGAGAGCTTGGGAGGACAACCTCTGGAAAGCATTGGAAGTGGACCAGAGAGTTGGGAGTGAATTTCTGATACTGTAGAGTGCCCAATATGGAGTTTAGAAGCAATTGTTCTGAAGGACTGACCCTCCTGGAGAAGAGAAATGACAGAGAGTCTTGTTTCAGCAGAGTGCTTCTTCATAATGTGGTGGGAGGGTGAAATGAGGCAAAAGTTCATATAAATGTGTTATTTAAATATTTGGTCACATGACCCTGTTGAACCTAACCAGAAATTCCCACAGTTATGAACCTTAGTTGAGTTTCATGTATCAGTTGAAAGAGCAAAAAAAAGTGTCCAGATGCACCATGTCCATTGTTCATTTTTTACTCTCCTGATAATGAAAGCTATGATGTCATGCTTATGTCATCATAAAAAGAGATGGGTCATGGTATTGTCATTCCTGCACTACAAGGGGCTTTTGTCACCACAAACCACTAGCTCAGGAATATGCTCACAGTGCAGGGATAATCAATGAAACCCACCAATTCATTTCAGCAGAAACAGGGATAGAAGATTTCAAAGAAGAATCAATAGGAGAACCAATCTGTCATGTCCTTAGCTATGTGGAAAAGCCTATATCCTATTTGCCAATTCCTGTCCCCCATTAGGCACAACTTCCTGAAGACAAACTTGACTATCCATGTCAGCTTCCTGAAATCCCACCTGAATGTTTCCCACTGAATTCAATATCATGCCAATGTGGAAACATTTTACCAGAAGATCTACCAAGAGAAACCATAACCCAAGAAATTGTTGTATTTGGGCTACAGAGAGTATATATTGGAAAAATTGAACTCCAACAGTGTATTACCTGTAAACACAATCAAAGATATTATAGGCGTGACCATGGAGATCTTGGAATTTTCAACTGGAATAATGCATTCAGATTTACCCATGAGGTTCTTAATCAGTACACTAACACTTTTACTACAGTTATCTTTCAGCAGATTCTCCAACCCCTCTCTGCTCCACAAAAACCTTCACCTGTGTCTGGTTTGCCTTTACAGCTCTTCAGCAGTTAGAATCTGGCATGAAAGATCCAATATATGGACCTCATCCAGATATTGTTATTGCTGATGGGGTCAGCATTGGATATTCAGTGACAAAATGCACCTCTGGCCTTCATCCCAAGCTTTGATTTCAAAGGATTCTCCAAAGGTATCTGGAGTTAATTTAAAGCCATCCAGGATGACAATTCCAAATCCCAGTGTTCACAAAGTAATAAAGGAGCTAACTGCCATCAAAATCCCCCCAGCATCTGTCAACCTCACATTCTAGCAACAAGAGTTATATCCTGTTATTTCAGAAATTTTGAAATTTTACATCTTGCTATCTGATTCTAAAAAAATTGTTCCAGTCAGAGAACTATTATGCCAGGTGGGTTTCTTTCATGGTTCCCCACACAAATACCCTGAACTGACAAATTGAAGATTGCTGCAGAAGATATCATATTTCAGCTTGTTCCTCTCACAGCAGTTTCTCTTCTTGTTAAGTGTTGTGTTGGAAACTTATTCCATAACTACCAGGAAATAACTGGAACTCAGACACATCTACAGTAGATATGGTCAGGACATTGGCTTCAGCTTACATATGTACTGTGCCCCTAGACAAATGCTTGGGATGTCCTTGATTTCAGAGGAGGGACTTATGCTGGAAGATTATGGATATTCAGAGTTCCAAAGAGTTCCAAATATTGAGCATACAGAAAGACAGAATGAATAAGAAAACTAAATTGATATCAGATCTGAGGTGTAGTCCAAATGTGATGGGCTAATTTATGTAGATGTTATTGCTATTGTACTATGAACTAGGATCACAATAAGACAGGACTAGGAATGCAGATTCTGAAATGGCAACATAATAAGGGAATGGGTGAACAGTAGTCACAGACCAATTACCAAATGTGGAACAAAGGGTGAGGTTCAGAAGTACATGTATGGGATCTAGTAATACAGTATTCCATGGATGGAAGTTGTATTGGGAAGTTGTAACAAAAAAGTATAGAATATTGGAGTATCTGGTAATGGAGCATAATACTTTTACAGGAATTACATAGCTGTGAAACAGATCCTCCCACTACATTTACAACTATGGTGTCCAGTAATAAGAAACATTATATTGTCATACACTGGGGAGCAGTTTTTAGAACCCTTGTTCAAGGTTGCTCAGTGGCTTTCTGACTATGCACAACAGGTTTATAGTAGCCTTTCACTTCACACACCTCTCCTCCCATAAATATAGCAAGTCATCTAGACTGGAGAGTCTCTGGAAGCTGGTATGGTGGCCCACCAATTTGGGTGCAACCATCTTATCCAGGGATACCAAGGGATGGTGTGACAGAGGCAGAAATTATAAAGGAGGAGACTGAATGTGGAAAATATTATGGCCAATACAGAAAGGCTCATTTAACTGGAGGGCTGATGATTCTATGGTGCATCCAATTGGGCTAGGCTTTCATATTATGCCCAAGGCATAATGATGTCTTCTCAGCAATCTATACTCACTGGCCAGTTGCTCCTAAAATAATTGTATATGATTTTGCATGTCAATTGGCACCATATTTTCTTATTTGTGAACCTGGTTATTTTGGACAAACCTGCTTTGTGGTTGATGAATTTCATGCTTCTGATTACACCAAGTGCAGTAGAGCATCCCATGTCAGCTTTGTCATGCAATATGATCCCCAATTACAAGCTATCAATACCAGTGCTGCTGAAGAAGTTGGGAATTCTGGAGCTTCAAAAATTCGAAAGAATGTCAGCTATATGGCTCAATGCCATGCTAACCAGTATATCTGTTACAACCCATGCACTCAGCACACTGTCAGACCTGATTGGACCTCATGCAAAACTCCAATCACTCGCAAACTGATGGTAACCTGACTAACCCCATTTAGCACTTTCATTGTTCCCAATTGGTATTTTCATCTGCCCTTATTCTATACAACCAGTCTATGCCTTTTCTGCCCCCATCGTAGTCTATGTCCAGATTTATAATGTTCCCTCTATTGGTCTCCATTTTTGTGTCACCCTATACGTAGTTCTGTCTTCTCCATTAATACTTTCCTTTGTTCTGTTTTCATTTGGATAAGTGCCAGTTTTCTGTGTATATGCCGCTCATGTATCATAGTATTAGGACAATCAGAATATTGACTCAGAATACTCCTAAATAACTCTCATAGTCTCACTCTAAATATCCTTCTCCATCTCTGCTTGCGCTCACTCACCCTTGGTCTCTGACTCTCGGTTTCTGACCCTTTGACCCAACCACTACTTATCCTTTGGCTTCCAATTGGTAACTTACTGAGAGGATTATTCGACAGGACTAGTTTTCTGCCCACCTGAAATTTAAGGACACCCGATGGTGACTTGTGAGGGTGCAGCATATACAGTAGGCAACAAAACCATTCAGATGTTTCTTTGTTTTGAAAAGATCCTTTAGCATTAGCCCAAAATAAATTTTAAAAGTTCTGAATAAATTATGATAGATGCTCTAATATAACTAAATGTTGATTACATAACCATGATGTCATATGTCCGTTTATGGTGATGTAATAATAGGATTAATGAAGCTTGTACATCTGAACGGTTTTGTTGCCTGTATTTTATAAACCCTATATACTAAACTAGTACTTGGTATACCCTCCCTTGGCCTTAATTAAAGCTTCTACTCTTCTAGGCACACTCTCTATCACGTTCTGACACACCTCCTTTGGTATCTTTTCCCATTCCACTTGACAGCGCTCCCAAAGCTCCTCCACTCCACTAGGTGGTGTTTCATAGTCAGCTAGCCTCCTTTTCAAGTGCCCTGCTCTATGGGGTTTAGATCTGGAGACTGTGATGGCCACTTCATCACATTGTAGCTATGGTCATCAAACCACTTTCGAGCCAGTTTGCTGGTATGCTTTGGATCATTATCCTGCTGGAAGATGATATCAGATGGAGTTTTGTTGTAAAACTCAAGGGATTGCTGAAGTTCATCCTCCAAGATAGAGCAGTAAAGTTGTGAATCCATCTTCCCTTCAATCCTAGTGGCATATCCAATGCCTTCCCAAAGCATGCAACCCCACATCATCACACCTACCACCACAAAACTTCAATGTTCCCTCCACCTGCCTATCAGTCAACCCCTCCCCCACGTTTCTCCACACCCACTTCCTTCCATCTGACCCAAGACAATTGATTTTGGTCTCATCAGAGAATACAACTCTCTTCCAGTCCTCCAGAGTGTACTCCTGATGTCTCTCTGCCCACTGTAGCCTCTCCCTCCTGTGAGATTGTCACAGAAAAGGGCACTTCTTCTTCACCACAGGCCTTAGGCCAGCTTTGCATAAGGCATGACAAACAGTTTGGGAGGAGAGGGATTGATTTGTGACATCCTGAAGAGACTAGGTAACTTGCACTGCATTATCAGCTTTCTGCCTGCAAATGAGATGCTTAGCATAGCTGATATTGGCAGATGTAAGTTTAGTTGGACGACCACCAGAGGACTTGGGAGCCTCAGGACAGTATTCAGAGCGTATTTTTGAGATAGTTCCAATGCTAACACCAGTGGTCTGATGAATAGAGTGCCCAGAGACATCAGAGAGGAGCAGAGTAATGATGTGTTTACGAATAGTAGGGGGAACAGTGTGCATGGTGTGAAGAGTGGTAGAAGTTCTAACCGTTCTATATATGAAGAATATCGACCGTTGAAGTACGATACCACAATGTATTGACTGTCTAAGTCTAATACGGACCGAACACGTATTGACTACTTAGTTCAATACGGTAGAGAGAAATAGCTATCTAAAGTAAGGTAGATAGCTAGAACAAATAAGCAGAATCGACTGGTTAAGTGCGATTCTGGACAACTGCTCGAGTGCAAGTAGAGTAGTTAGAGAGTCGAATAATAGAGTAGCGTGGATGTAGTCCATGCGAGTTGAGATAGGGATTGAGTTTCAACTGATACAGTTTGAAACTCAGTTTGAATGAGTAGCTAAAGCCCGTCTGTGACGGTCGAGATGATACACCAATCACAACTTACAGGACACTAACGGGTGTCTGGGTAAGTCGTGGTTGCGGTGTAAAAAGTGTCTGAGTTCTAAACTATGGGCGCTAGAATACATACGTCTGGTGTGTGTGCGCCCACAAGAGTCGATGTACCACATACATAGGTCGTCGAACTAATTATAGATATAATGAAAGAGAGAAAATAGAAATAATAAAGGAAATATAGTAAGAGCACATCCAACTATATTTCCTGAGTGTATTTCGCCATACCTCTCACAGTGCCCCCCAGGTTGAAGAGCTATGTCAAAGAAGATGTCGAAGGACGCTTGGAACTCCTCCCCATGCATCCTGCGATGAACCCCCAAGGTGTAGGATAGCGTTGCCCCAGGCGAGACGCTTGGCATGAAAGGAAAGAGTGATGTCCTCCCGCCTCGAAGCGTCATTGGCGGATGTCAACCCATCCAGTTTTTGGATCGACAAGACCCAACGACCATAGGCCTTCTGGCGCGTTCGAATTATGGCGCGAACGTGATCAGCGGAAGCATCAGTTATGTGGGCAAGGAGAGGGGGTCGAGGGTGTAGTGATGGCAGGGTAGGAGTGATGAGCGGTGTGGAGCTCATGTCTCCCTCAGAGGGGATTCCTCTCGAAGTGTCCAAATCCGGCAACAGTTGCTCCAACAAGTCAACGAGGTCCACTGCAGAGTGGGTTGGTGTGTGGTCAGGAAGAACACAAGAGGAGTTCACAAGTAAGGACCGAAACATGGAAAGTTCCACCTGTTCTATATCCTCCACTAAACGCCTGTTCCTTAGGGTCGTTGATGCATAAATAAAATGCGCTCATGCGGTCCGACAAAGTGAGAGACCCGCTATACCCCTGGATATGCCCTTTAAGAAGGGGGTGCTGCAGGGTTGGTCCCAGTCGCATTAATGTGCGTCCCACAGTGAAGATTTCAGAGGGGTAATTAATAGACACGCGCATCCAACTTGACTGGAAGGGATGGGAGGGGCCAGCCGTATCCTCAGAGTGGAGGGGAGAGGACGGCTGTGGCGGGGGGCTGCGAATGGGGTGGGTCGAGGGGGGGTCCATGACAAGGGGCTCATCGGCCTGAGTTCTTTGTTTCCCTTTTGCTTTTTCGCTTAAGGGGGGAGGCTCCTCGAAGGCTTCCATTGCCGGGGGGTTCCTTGGAGATGTCTATGGCTGAGAGAGGCACTTCGAGGACTTCCTCCATAGGCGTTGCGAGAACTTCCGGGATAGGGTGATCAACATCCATTAATGTTTTGTTAGGATGCTGAATGGGACTTCCCAGAGAAAAGCAAGGGGAGTAGGGAGAGGTGGGCAGTGGACTCCGCGGTGTCAAGGAAGTGAGGGGAATGTTAGACACCGCAGGGACCAAAGGCGTCGAAGTAGAGTGGGAGGCGACGAGAGGGTCAGGTGATGTGCGGAGGGGTGAGATTGGCTGCGGTGCTGGAGGAGGCTTGGGTATGGATGAGGACGGTGATATAAGACAATGTCCTGCGAAGGGGAGGGGTAGTGGTATAGGGGGAAGAGAAGGCAGCTTGGAGGATGGTACAAGACTTCCCGGTAGCTCCGAAAAGGGTGTAAAGTGCTGTAATGTGGGTATGGAAGAGACTGGTGGAGGTGGAGGGAGATGAGAGGAAGTGGATGGGATTGCAGAGTCTGCTGGACGAAACCCTCTCCAAACTCTGACGGAAGTTGGTAGCTTTCGTCGTTGGTTAGGATCACTCGTGAAGAAGTGAATGTTGTCAGGGAGTAGGAAACCTTCATGGCAGTCAGCACTGAGGTACTTGCTGTCGTAGGCAGGGTAGCGAGATTGGTCGTCCTCTGAGTCAGATGAAAGATCACCGGGCCCCATCCGGTAGGTCCGTTCCTGAGGTCCATGGTGTGAAGGGGGTCTGGGAGGTAATGCAACTCCATCTCCACGTCACAATGCAATGCTTTGTAATTTGATCCTTCCTACTTTGTCCCAATCGTAGAAGGTGACTCCATCTTTTCCTTTCCTACTTTTTTGGCCTACACTCCGAACACATGGCGTGCCCCCGTCGCTGCAATCCGTTTCAGCGAAATCCGTCCATTTATGACCCGAAGGGGGAGCAATGATTGAAGGATTATCGTGCCCTTCCATTTTCCTCCATTCCTGCCGTGTCCGCCTTGAAGGGACATTATCCCTAGCCCCCATCCTCCGCTGTCCTTCCAAGTACTCCTCTCTCCTCTTCCGTTTAAGCGTTTTCAATTCCTCCTGAACCTGTGTGGAGAAGGCCTCAGACTGCTGTTTCTTTCTGATCTCCTCTTCGGTAGAAGGGAAAATACTACGAGAAGGTGGTGGGGTTTCCCTCCATGTTCCCGAGGGAGCCCCCCAAGTATTAGAGGACCATGGTGCAGCTTTTGAAACGGAGTCCATCCGCGTAGGATTCGTGGATGATGAGGTCTCCTCCATGCGCTCGACAGTTTCTGTTTGAGGTGATGGGGCAGAAGGAACTGTAGTTTGAGGTTGAGGTATTCTTTTAAAATTGGGAAATCGGGGTCTGGGAAGAGGAGCGTATGGAGTAAAGGCGGTTCCATTCCCCGAGTTGGTGGACGTTCCCGCGATGTCGCCCTGCGCAGTGGAGGGTATTGGCAAAGGCGTTCCAGAATTACTCGTGGAGTGCTCGACTTGTTCAGTGTGAGACGGTGTGGTAGAGGTATTAATAGGTTGAGGTCGTGGTATTCTTTTGAAGTTGGGGAACTTGGGTTTGGGTTGTTGCTCCTGCGACATAGTGTACTGATTAGAGAGGTTGACGTGGAGGGAAGAGATGGGGGGAATAAAATTTTCTTTAGCAAATTTACGTATTTTATATTAATTTCAAGCTCTGCTCAGTTATTGAAGTGAAAAGCCGAGGGGGAAGAAAGTAGGGGGGGGGGTAGAGCTAGAAGTAGATAAACAGTGTTATTGTCGTAAGGATGTGAAATGATCATTAAATTCGATAAATAGTCTGTAAGCTCTAAGAAGAGCGGGAGTGTTACGAAGGTCATTGCCGTTTAACCAAGTGTCCTCCTCCGGTCCATATCCTTTCCATTGAACCTGGAAAAGGAGTCAATTGCGATGCTTTTTGTGTCCTACTATAGCTTCTACTTCGTACTCCTCGTCATTACGATTGAGTTCTCGAGGGTTCTCGAGTAGCTCCCTGGATCCGAATTCCTTAGGGGAGAGGTGGTACTTTTTAAGATGGTCTCGATTAATCACTGGATGTAATTGATATTCCGAGGGGATGTGGAGTCGGAAGACTTGAGGATTGATCTTTTCCAAGACTTCAAATGGCCCTATCCGTCTTCGTATAAGTTTTCTTCCAGGTCCCTTGGCCTCGACGAGCTCGAGAGAATGGGGATTAATCAGAACATAATCTCCCTCTGAGATATCTTCCACTAATCTCCGTCTCTTGTTGTAACTGCGAGCTTGGGTCTCTTGTGCTCGCGCAATCGAATCCCGCGCCGCTTGTCGGTGATTTTCCAATTCTAAGATCCATTGGTCGGCTAAAGGGCTATCTGATAATTCTCTGGGAACCACAGGGTCGTCCCCTCCTAGACAGCTAGACATTCCTCTTGGTAAGTAGCCCATCAGCAAAAAGGCCAGCGCATAGCTTGTTGAGCTTTGAACCGTCGAATTGTAGGTATGAGCCACTACTTGAGTCCATTTAGACCATTCCTCCTTCAAAGAGGTGCAGTACGCTCTGAGCATTTTCTCCACAATAGCATTAGCATTCTCCGTTTGACCGTCGGTCTGAGGATGGTGGGACGAGGATACTGCAAGGGCACTTCCATATACTTTGCAGACTTCTCTCCAAAACCTACAGGTCCACCTCTTGTCTCGATCACAGATTATCCTTGAAGGCAGGCCGAAAGGAGTGGCTACTTTATTCACGAAGATTCGCACAAATCCTTCTGCGGATAGATCTGAAGTGGTGGGTTCACAGATCAAGAAACGCGTGAGTTTATCCATGGCAACGAAGATGGTGGAATAACTGCCCTCTGTAGAAGGAGGCAATCTGGTAATCAGGTCCATTGAGACAACCTCAAACAGCCTTAGGGGTACATCCGCCGGTCGAAGGGCTCCTTGTCAAGCAGAATGATCAATTTTAGTTTTCTGGCATATGTCGCAGCTGCGAGCGTACGCCACGCAGTCCTGCAACATCCTCGGCCAGAAGAAACGGTCTTTCATCAGATTAAAGAGCCTGTGGCTGCCTGCATGAGCTCCTTCGAAAGGATTATCGTGTATCAGCTTGAGTATGGTTGTCGTCATGCTGCTAGGAATGCAGATTCGACTTTTCCAGTCTGAATCTCGAAAGAACAATAGCTTATTCTTGCTGATAAAATAATGCGAAGGAGTGGCTACCATGTTTGGAGAAATGGGATCGGCGGTGTAATAATTCCTGAAGGCGGGATCTTTCTGGTATCCGTCGCGAAGTTCCTTAGCGTAATTCTCATCGATCTCTATAAGTAATTGTGGATTCGAGAGAGTAAAATCCGCCTCATCAGTCTCATTGTTTCTGGGAAGGTTGTGCAAGTCCCATTTCATTTGGGGGACCTCTTCGACGGTTCCGACAGGTTCAACTAACTCGTGATGAGTGAGAAAGACGGCCTTTTCCGCTGGTTTGTTCTCCCATAATGTCTCTTTGTCGTTCCGGTTATAATAATCCACTACGATTGGTAAGAGATCGTCTCTCGTGGGGCTAGCACAGTCAGGTACTCGAGGAAGTCTAGATAATGGGTCAACGTTGCTGTGTATCCATTCTGCTCTATGTAGGATTTCCAGACTGGGGTATGCAGCATATACCGCCCCCCATGCGGCCAGTCGACGATTAGTGTTCTCATAAGATCTGGCCCATTGTAACGCCACATGATCAGTGATCAAAAGGATATGTTCTCCCTCGATAAAGGGCTGGAAATGGACCAATCCTTCTTTAGCAGCTAACGCTTCTCGCTCTGTGGCTGAGTAGTTACATTCCACTTTTTTGAGCATACGGCTCCAATAGGCGATAACGTGTTCAACTGTGACACTAGTGTCATCAAAATCTGCGGCCCAGGAATCCGTCCAGGTGAATTCCGGCTCCTTGGTTTTATAACGAGTAACAAAAATGGGGACGTCTCGTGATTGATCGAAAGCTGCCCTTGCTTGGGCATAAATTTTCGTATCCTTTAGGTCCCTAAGCTCATTTTTTGTATTTGCTGGAGGCAACATCCCAGTGCGAAGTCCAAAGCATCTGTGTATAACCTATAAGGCATACCGCTCGCAGGGTGTCCAAGTACTGGAGCCGAACTCAACACAACTTTGATGTCTTCAAAAGCTCGGGCGTGTTCTGAATCCCAATGCCAACGAACTCCTTTCTTTAAGAGGTTGAAAAGTGGAGCAACCGTCCAGGAGTAGAATGGTATGTAAGCAGAGAAGTACAGAACCATTCCGAGAAAACGTTGAAGGTCTGCTATCTTAGAAGGCGTGGCTAATTCCAATATAGCGGCGACCTTTTCTTGATGGGTCGAAAAGCCAAGTCTAGACACCTTATGTCCTAGTAGTAGAATCAAATTGTACCCCACGTAGCACTTTTTGGGCGAGAGAGTGATTCCCGCTGCAATGATGGCTTGTAGGACCTGGTCCAAATGCTCTAGGTGATCATCCCATATCTTAGAAAAGATCACAATGTCGTCAATATAAACTAGGCAGAATATCCATAAGTAGGGTGCAAGTACGGTTTGCATAACCCTTTGGAATATAGAAGGTCCATTATGAAGTCCAAAGGGCATTCTCCTGAATTGCCACAGTCCTCCATGGGATCTGAAGGCTGTCTTCAGCTTATCTTCCTCTAACATTTCAAGTTGGGTAAAACCAGCTAGTGCATCGAAAGAAGATAAGATGTTGGATCCCGAGAGCACCTGCATGATTTCCGATTGACGTGGCAGCGGAAATTCATCGGGAACCGTTAGGCTGTTCAACTTTCTATAGTCAATTACTACTCGTGGTTTCCCGTTGCGATAGACGACAAAGGCTGGCACCCCCCAAGGACTCTTGGATGGTTCAATCACTCCCTGTTGGAACCAAGTGTCCATTTGTTCGTCAATGACTTTCCTATTAGCCGGGGAGGTTGGAAACATTGACATTGAAATAGGTTGTGCGCCATCTTTTAAGGGGACGTTGACCTTGACATCTACTTGTCCTAAATGCCCGTCTACTCCAAAAGCTAGGACGTTCTTAGTTAATACTGACTCCAAGCGGGGGGAGACGTCAGTAGGGATGTCAGGACCTAAATTAACTAGCTTATGCAGATCTTCCGCGCAAAGCGTTTCCGTGGTGGCAACTTCTGACATTTTGGGGCCTGCTGGGTCAAAATTGTCTGCGAGTTCCTGTTCCAGGGGCAGCCCGGAAGATTGAGAATTAAGGACACGTTCCTCTTCTATTCTTGATAGACTTTCGATGAGATGGGCGATCTTGGTTGCCATCGACTGCATCGATGCCCTCAGTCGAAGATCTAGGAGTCTGGGCCCATTTGTTCGCGTTGTGAATTAATCCAACGGTTTCCCCTCGTCTGATGATTCTTGGCGTCAGAGAGGGATTAGCGAGAGGTATCACGGCATGTTCCCTAGAGATGGCAGTGGTGGGAGCAGCTAGTATACTCCCATCATCATTCTGCAAGACAACTCCCTCGACTATCCATTGGTCACCAATAAGATCTCCTACAAAGATTGGTACTAATCGAGCTGATTCCGGTTCTATAGTACAATCTTGTAAGGCCCGTGCGACTCTTTCAGTACGCACTCCTTTGTCTGGTTTGGAAGTTAATTCAGATGGGTCATCGGCTAATTCCTCAAAGGGGATCTTGCTAATCGAAAAGGTTAAAGGCTGCGGCTCCTTGGAAGAGCTGGCTGGAATAGATCCTGCTCTCCAGGCAAAATCAATCTGGAACCCAGTGGTTGGTCTCGCAGTGTCCCGATCTCATAGTTCACGTGAGAGTCTTCTCCAAGAAGGATCGGGATGGTCATACCTCAGACAACGTATGTCTCGGTGGTAAATTTGAGGAGTATACCGGTGTCGTCCTCGAGATAAATGGGGTCATTAACGTATCCTAATACTTTGGCATTACCGGTAAGTTGTATGAGGCGCAGCTTGAGTCCTTGCTTGAGTTTAGGGTGGTCCTCTAGTTCCTTATAGAAATCCTCCAAGATTAAGGAGAGGTCAGCTCCGGCGTCCAGCCTGATTTTAATAGGATTTGAGGCTTCTGAATTCCCTACGCGTCCATAGATGTGTAATGCTGAAATCCCAATACTGGAATATCCACCCAGAGGGTCCCTTTTGCGATAGATAATAGTTGAATCCTCTTTCATAAGTCGACTGGATCGGGGGTATTGAACTCTAGGTCTTTTGCTTTCTTTTCTTGCAGCCAATTTAACATTCCTCCTGATACATCTACTGTTAGGTACCTTGTCGTCCGCTTCAGAGTCTGACTCATCGCAAGGAATTAAGTCGGGTAATTGCCCTGGGTCGAAGGGGAAGCTCTCCTCCTCCGATCCCTCGGACTCAGAGGGGTCTTCTATAACGTAGGTTTGACTTATTTCCTTAGATCGGTTCGCAAATGTGTCCTCGTCGACGATTTCCTCAATGGTGGGAGGTTCAGGTCGCAATAAAACTCTCATCTCAGTCAGACCTTCACGGTTCTGACGATGAGCGTCTAGCCAGTCTCCTTTCTCGAGAAAATCATGGTCTGATATAGAAACATAAACTTGCGATGTCTCGTTCTCATTCGAAGATGCTTTCACATCTGAAACGATGTTGTCCTCTGGCTGAGGAAGGTAGACAGAAATGAAAATCGATTCCTCATCAATGTTATGTACTTGTCCCTGTACACTTAATCCATAAACCGTTTCATAAGCCCTTTGATCCTCCGCCTCCTCCATTGGGTTCTGTGTGGAGCACTTGTTAATAGAGACATAGTGCGACATCCTGCCCGCATGGGGGCAGTCGATCTTGAAATGCTCTAAACTCCCACAAATCCAACACTCCTTCGGAGGTTTGGCAATGCTTTTCTTGTCACTCCGTTCGAAAAAGAACTTGCCGTGTTTCTTATCCTGTTTAGCGTTCGATCTCCTAGAGGCGGTTTTATCCTCGAGTTCACCGAGGAGGATGTGGCCTCAATTAGTGGGTCGATTTTTCCAGAATGCTCCTCCTCATGCCAGGGATCCGACTCGTCTTGCTCGGTGATCATGACTCTGGGTTTCTGACACCGATAATGTTCTCAATGTGTTTGAACCCAAGCGTTAATCAGAGCCTCTTGTAAATTGTTCACGTAAGTCTGTAGGCTCATGATGTCGTTGATAGGTTGTCCCTGTAGAAGATAAAGCCATTCCGTGGGCAGTGTCAGGATAAGTCTGTGCATTTCGTCCTTCCGGTTTTGGTGGAACCCATACAAGAATCGATAAAGCTTGACCCTTCGCTGAATGTAATGAACGGGTGTCTCATGATTGTGACTGGCCTGTCGAAATTTCATGGCTTCCCATTCTAGAGCCAAGGATTCGTGCCAACGGGTTCCAAGTAATCCTTCTACGATGCCCCAAAGAAACGATCCGTGAGATCGACTAAACTCAGTGCGATGTTCACGGTCTAGGGTGCTCCACCAGATCTTAGCACTGGGTGAGTTGTCTTGGCAGAGCGACTCCCAACAATGTACTCATGGAGTCAGAGATCTCCGAGAGGCTCATAATATCCATGATGTAATCCAACACCTTGGATTGAGTCCCATTGTATTCGGGAAGATCTGACCATTTGATCTTGATGTCGTTGGTGTTAAGAGCGATCCTTTTATCCTTAGGTAAGTCATCGATAGGCGTGCTGGCTCGAGGTTGCATCGGAGTTCGAAAGGGAGAGTTAGGTACTCTACCGTGATGCCCCCCACGTCCCGAATTCCCTCCATAGTTTGAGGTACTAGAACTCCCAGATGAATTACTAGGAGGACCTCCTGATGGCAGAAAAGGGTTGGAGGAGATCGGCAGGGAATGGCGAGGATCAACTGGATTCAGCGATCCTCAACCAGCAACCTGACCAGCTATACCCTCGGTGAATGCAGTGGAGAAAGACGGTCGACCCTTGTTGGCGACTGATCGATATCTAGTCGTAGTTGGTTCATCACCCATGTTCGTATTGCCAGGGATTCGTTCGAATGCGATGCGAGACCGGTGACTTTCCTGATGGGGGGTAGGGCTAGGTTCCGTCGCAATCCCTCTCTTGATTTTGACTGTATTCAAAGGTCGACGAGGTTGAGGCTGATAGAGGGGGATGCATATTTCCATTCCTTTTTCCTGAAGACGTTCCGCCACCTGCATCCTCATGTCAGACGGGAAGTCTTGCAGAATAATGGGACGATTGAGTGAATGAAGGAAACGAGTGTCGGGAGAGCCATTCAGGGTACGAACAAATGAACTTGTTGTGGAGATGGGCAAATCGGGTACCTGGATGGAATTACCATAAGGGTAAAGCACTTCCAAAACCATCTTATCGAGTCTTCTCTGATTTCGCCTTAACCGACCCCTTAAAGTGAAATACGCAAATGAAGAATTCCAAGTAATCCCGTTAAGAGACTCCTCCAGCATCCGAATGTAAATATACTGGTAGTCGACTTTGGGGACGATATGATCCCCACCGAGTAGGACGTGAAGGATTTGTAACGCATCATCGTGTGTGCGGAGCGTGTCGAGGAATGAGGAGAACACCTCTTGTTTAAGAACTGTCCTCCCTCCTTCCATAACAGAGGTAACTTCACTCGACCATTCGGGAATCGAGCGAGTCAAGTCCTCAAGGGTTCCAGGTCGTAAGAATAGATCCTGCACTGATAAAATAGCCTGATAACAACCTAACCAGACTGCTACAGTCACCGGTAAAAGGGGGTAGTCCGTATTGTACTCCTCCACAAAGGGAGTAACCTGATCCGTAGAAATTCGGTCAGCGTAGTACGCATCCCATTGTAAGTCGATGGGCTGGGCGTAAATCATATGACCCCTAAAGAATTGTTTAAGGATGACCTGTTTAGGCGGGAACGAGATAACAGGTTCAGAAGCACGGGTAATTTCAACCTTAGCTCTGGGGACGTTCAACTGCTCAGTTGACGGATGTTCTTCTCGTGGACTTGGAGGGGCATCCATTGACGGTCCAGCTACTGCTTCGACGGGACTTCCAGGAGGAGCTGGTTTTTGAAAGGTCAACGAAGACTTCCTCATGGTGACGTTACGGGGTGGTTCCAGACTTGCAGGTCTTTGACGAGGTTTTGAACTACTCGGGGTCACAGAGGATCTTGGCGTTTGGTTCTTGCCAGTGGTCATTTACGTGTTTAGAATTTGATAGTTAAAATAAATGTTTTTCTTTGTAGGGAAAGAGCGGTCCAGCCCGGATCACCACTGTGAAGAGTGGTAGAAGTTCTAACCATTCTATATACGAAGAATATCGACCGTTGAAGTACGATACCACGATGTATTGACTACTTAGTTCAATACGGTAGAGAGAAATAGCTATCTAAAGTAAGGTAGATAGCTAGAACGAATAAGCAGAATCGACTGGTTAAGTGCGATTCTGGACAACTGCTCGAGTGCAAGTAGAGTAGTTAGAGAGTCGAATAATAGAGTAGCGTGGATGTAGTCCATGCGAGTTGAGATAGGGATTGAGTTTCAACTGATACAGTTCGAAACTCAGTTTGAATGAGTAGCTAAAACCCGTCTGTGACGGTCGAGATGATACACCAATCACAACTTACAGGACACTAACGGGTGTCTGGGTAAGTCGTGGTTGCGGTGTAAAAAGTGTCTGAGTTCTAAACTACGGGCGCTAGAATACATAAGTCTGGCGTGTGTGTGCCCACAAGAGTTGATGTACCGCATACATAGGTGGTCGAACTAATTATAGATATAATCAAAGAGAGAAAATAGAAATAATAAAGGAAATATAGTACGAGCACATCCAACTATATTTCCTGAGTGTATTTCGCCATACCTCTCATACATGGTGAACTGTGGGGACAAGCATGTTAAAAGGCCTTGTATATATACTTGAATATGAACAAATCATGTGACTTTTGGGTTTAAGGTTCAGGTTTTAGGTTGTGGAAGTAAAGTCATGTGATCATGAATATTTTTAGACCACTTCTTTGCTCTGTGAATCTTGGCAAAAAAACTGTTCGGATGTACAAGCTGCATTCATGGTATTATTGCATGGCCATAAATGGACATATGACATCATGGTTATGTAATCAACCTTTCGTGATATTAGAGCATCTATCATAATTTATTCAGAATTTGTAGAATTTATTTTGCGCTAATGCTAAAGGATCTTTTCAAAACAAAGAAACATCTGAATGGTTTTGTTGCCTACTGTAAGCTGAAGCCAAGTCCTTCCATTTAGTCCCCATCAGTCTACTGACACCAGTCAGTTTTCTGTTCTTAACAATATCAAAGTATACATATATGGATATTATGAATCATTCTCAAAGAAATTCTTTAGAAAAGACAAGAAAATAGTATTTTAGAATATGTGCATAAATAGATCAAATATATCTTATTTAGAACAGAGAAGTTCTATTTTCCATTCCAACTCCTTGCAAAGCCCTGCTCTCACATCAGGAAAACCTCTGCCTCTTCTTTCTCTTTTCTAGCTATCTCTCTTTCTCTTTCTACCTGATCAGCTCTCTCCCACTGTTCAGCAATCTGCCAAAGTAAGCCTGACCGACCAGCATCCCAGACCTATAGAAATATTGCTCCCAAATGGTTCATTGAAGTTTTTATGTCTTCAACTGTATCCTGGTCAATTTTGAGGTGTTCAGACACTAAGAAGTTTGAATTCCCCTGTCCCAGTGTCTCTGGACTAAATTGATGTTAGAAGAATTGAAAATTGGAATTTAAGATCACTCACTGGGCAATAATTGTTACTACATATGCTCTGTGATTTCTGTAAGCTCTCAGCACTATCAAACCATATTAGAATGACTAAAGAAATGATAATGGGTTAGTACCTTTGATATGATTGTTCCATCTCTTTTGTAGTAAGCATTTGTCTGATCTCGGTCATTTAATATAAAATTGACTACAAAAGGTAATCAGAAAGAGCTAGAAAGAGTAGGATCAATTCATACCTTTCTTATCAATAAAACTCTTCCTCTTTTTCGATGCAGGCCCATATCTGTTGCCTATATTTCACCATCTTCATCTGCTGTGCATTTTCATTTTCCATCATCTCCAGGGGACACTGCAGGTGATTGGGTTGTTCCTTTAAAAATTACAATGGCTAAATGTCATTTAAAAGTCCTTGTCTGCCAGCAGTCTGCGTAGTCTCTGATATAGCGATTCAAAGCGTTGTCAACGATAGTGGGACCATGTTTAATTTGCTCAGTGTAAGGCTATCGTCAATCAGCCTCACTGGGTGTCAGCGGGTCACACAAGTTAAGAGGACCACACTATATTGTTCAGAACAGAGCAGATACGAGTAGTATGCCTGCGACGCCAGGCTTAACGTAGTCTCTGAAGATGCAGGATCAACGTATAGTCAACGGATTTTATAAGGGTATCAGGCGTTTTGTGTCAAGGCCATTTGCTACGAGTTGATAAATCACATTTATGATCGAATATAACACACGCCTTCTCTAATATCGTTTATAATCATAGTATAAAAATATTGCTAATTTATAAATCCGTTGAGAATAAAGAATCTATGTGAAAAAGCAAGCAATACTTTCCACTGCTACACCTATCATGGTTCATAATTTTGAGCAAGATCAGACATTATTTAGACTTTCCCATTACCTTACCTTCTACTAAATTTTTATAGAAGATTCATATGGTAAAGCCTTGGGTTATGGGATCAATATTGGGCTCAGTACCGCGTGCGAACCCAAGGCAGGAGTGATTAACCGGAAAAGAAAAGGCGCCATGAATATTTTTTGAATAATATATTGTTCTATCCCGTTGTCCGGTCAAACCTACAGGAGGGAGATAAATGTGCTGTTATATCAAATATGATCAATTGGTGGTATACTACATCAGGTGGACGGTTAAAATACAGAGGGAACTAGTTTCATGGATTACTTGGACTGCGAAACAAAGCAATGTTAGTCAAGCTAACCATAACATATTGGGAAGCTCACCTGTACAGTATCTCACTATGAGATCGAAACATCATTTCCTCTCCAACGCTGACAATCTCCTCGCAAATAAGCTCTTGAATCGCCTCGCGATTGCAGAATTCCTCCGTCATGGCTAGCCTTCGAGAGGGACAATCATGGATCAATCCAAGGTGCCAGTCGACTATTCGAGGTGATCCATTGTAGTCAAGTAAGTTCCATGGCTCCAAGTCCCCATGTTCCAGCCCGGCATCATGAACTTTTTTCAAAGCCTGCATAATGGCCAACCTGATATATAATCAGTTAAATTTTCATAAATATGTAAAACACATACTTGGTGTGATCCGGCAAATCTTGAAGTGGGCCATCATAAGGCCTGCCACAATCTTCTAATAGTATGAGCGCAGCGCCTTGCTCGTTTTCGTAATAGCCATAGCATCTCGGAAGGACGGAGCCTTGGAGATCCGGCGCGTACTGGTACATGATAGTCTCATATTTCAGGTTATCCACCCCCTCCATCCCCATTGCGACTTTCACTACAAATGCTCGTTGTGACGCGGAGTCTTTTTCAGTGTCAACATTGAGTGCGCCACGATACACGTCGGCAACAGATCCCCGAGAGATATGTTCCCAAATACTAAAAGGTTTAAGAGTAGGATCAGGGATGTTTGATGGTGCATCTGAAGCTGCGGCTTCGAAATGGGAGGCGTCGGCGTTGGGTTGGTTGTATGAGACAGACTTTCGATGGAAGGGTCCAACAAGCGTTTCATCTACCTTAACTGATCTGGCAGAAAAATCAAGGATAATATCAGCTGGAGTGATGTTATTTGACACCATAGTTAGAAATGAGGTTCGGGCGTGGCTTGGCGTAAGGTTTGTCACAGTGAAGGTTTAAAGCAAATAGTCCATGTTTTATAGTGTTTAGCGGACCTTCAATGAGTCACGGGGGATGTTGTAACACCTTTGTAAACATCCAAAGCGTCGATGGGAGGAGGATGCTTAGACAAAAGTCTTGCATGGTCCCTTTGTAGTACAAAGTAAAGATTCCGGAGATCTGATATGATCGGACCCGAACCCACGTGCACGGTGCCACCCGCCGCTTGGTTCATCGTAATTTGCTATTAATATTGAAAATATAATGAACAGAATTTAAAGCAACTGGTAACAAAGATAGTACAGTCAGTCATTGTAAATTTATTATCCTGGATTTACTACGTTCCAATTAGTTTTTCCCTCAATGCCCGTATCAAATGCAGTAATTTCGTCCTAAGCACACACTCCTCGTCGGATCTTATTTTCGAGGTCAAATGTGGATTTCAAATCTTCGACCTTGACAAATGAGAGACGCATATCCACAGATGTATCAATACCTGGAAGCCATTCTTCTTTAACGCGAAGGACAACACGTTCTAGTGATTAGATCACCCTTCATCAGATCAAAGGGACATTCGAGAGGATTCATCGATGACACTGACCGCCCTTGGATGTGTCCGTGTAACGTCGTTAGCTCTGGACATATACGACGGAGCCAGATTAATGTCCTGAGACTTAGCACCGTAACTCGGAGGTGTGTAACGTTCTCGGACTTCATCGAAGACAGAGATGATACGTCTTGTTCGTCGGCAAAAGCCAGAATAAGTTTCTCCGGAGGGATAAAGGCAACCTGTGGTAGTGCCGTGATTATGGATAGGAATGTGAAAACCGACATTGAAGGCCGGTGAGTGGGGAGCATTTCCCCTTGATGCAGCCGGGAAGGTATGAACAAGCCAAGTTCTAACCAGGGCACGCTTATCGTTCGCCTTAGGCTCTTCCGCAACCTGTTGGAATTTTAAAGACTGGAGCCCCGTATCCAGTGGGACAGTGTGCCAAAATATCGACGTGACTATGTAGTTAACGTCCTTGGACACGGTGCTCAAGACTGTTAGAAAGTAAGATCCTAATGGTAATCTACAATATACATGAGTATACTATATAAATATGATAGAAGCAAAACAACTCACCTCAGTCTCATATAGATGTATAATGGACTGAGATGCATGAGTATCCTTGTATAGACTTGTATTTGTTTTGTTCTTCCACAAACAGTAATGGAGTTTCTATAGTTTTGTCCAACACTCCTCCTCACTGCAAAACTCCTCCTTGCATGGTAGTCCTGTCATCGAAGACCTGAGAAACTGTGAAGTTTAATTAATTTTGATGGCTCAAGGGCTTTTGTAAAGATGTCAGCAAGGTTACTGGAGGAATTGACATAACATAAGGAGAAATCTTGAGTAAGGACACATTCTCATAGAAAATGATATTTAATATCAAAATGCTTGACATGGGAATGTAAACGGAGATCTTTGGACAGGTTAATAGTGGCATTGTTATTACAAAAGACAATAGTGGATCTGGGGCAAGGGAAGGAAATGCCTGAAAGTAATGAACAAAGCCAAGTCCCTTCTTTGATGGCCTCAAAAGTGGCAACATATTTAGCCTCACATGAGGAGGTAGTGACAGTTTTTTGTTTCTTTGTAGCCTATGAAATGATACCAGATCCTAGAGTGAAGGTGTAGCTGCTAATGCTGTGACAGGTATCAAGACAGTTGGCCCAGTTGGAATCTGTGTATCCAGTGAGATTGATGTTATTTGATCCACCCAGACATAGTTGAAGATCTCTTGGCCCCTTTAAATATCATATGACATGAACAGCCATGGCCCAATGAGTGGTAGAGTAACTATCCAGGTATTGTGATAATTGTTGGATAGCAAAAGAGATGTCGGGACATGTAGAAATAGCAAGATAGAGTAAACAGCAACTAAAGACCTATAGGGTAGTTTGAGTTGCTCATCAGCATTGGACTGGACAGAGATGTTCAATCAAACTGGCAAAGTTTAAGCCCATGGTCCATGGGAGTAGATAAGGTAGTTGCAGCACTTTGGCCAAATTGTTGTATGATCTCATCTATCAGTGCAGTTTGGGAAAGGTAGACTGAATGATTAGGCCAATCCAGTTCTATGGTGATGCCAACAACAAAGTGAACAGATTCAAGATCAGATATATGTAGTCCAAACACTATGCATTTCATCCTTAAAAGCCTCATTCTTGGCACTTGTACTAGCAATGGAAAGAAAATTGTCAGGGCACTATTTAAAAATTAACATTTAGTTTTATTTTTCTATTTTTCTTAATTCATTTTTTATATAGTTATTTGTACATATCATGCATGATGAAGGTCACATGACACTCATGTGACAATAATATAAAGTTCAAACCTTATTTTAGTTTTCCTTTTAGTATAAATACCCTAGGATGTACATAGGAGGATATCTGAAAACTATTAAGTATACCAAATTCTAATATACTCTAAAGGTCATTTAAACATCTGAGATGTGATTCAAACATAATTTGGTTTTTAAAACTTTCAAAAAGTTTTAAACTCTCTCATACATTACAAACTAAAGAATCTTTCCAGACACAAGTAGACAATAAAAAAAATTAGTAGTTTGAAACACTAATACTTTTAAAAAATAGATACCTTTAGATAGTCCATTTCATGCATATGTATATTATTGGCACCTCTAAATACATATGTATCACTTCGGAATGGATCTGTCAATCTGAACAGATTTCTACTTGATTCAACATACCCAGAATATATAGGGGGTTTTACTTAATAAAGACAGCTGTGGTATGAAAAATTTCCAATAATATTTTACATATTTTACATGGAAATAACTACATTACAACTTTTAAAAAACAAAGTACTAATAAAAGTATTAGTAGGCATCTGTAAAAGGAAGGAAATTATATACAATGGAATTTGTTAAATAACTATGGGTTGTATAAGATGTAATATGGAGAACTATTTCTGATGGTTGTTTTTTGATAATATAATTGTTTCAGAATAGATATCACTATTTAAAGATGGAGTTTTGTAAAAATAAGACTTTTATTAGTAAATATTTGAGATTATAGTAATTATAAACACCCTCCATAGTTAGACCCCAGTTTCAATCTTTTAGGATTTCCACAAAATACAAGTGTGATCTTCTCAAGTCATTAGAACTTGTATCCCTCTACTCCTTATCCCTCTTTCCTTCTTTGTGTTTTGGTAGCCTTGTTAGTGTTGCCCTAACAGAAGATTGAAACTCTCTTAACAACTCTACCATCTCTCTCTCTCTCTCTCTCTCTTAATAACTCCTTACATCCAATTCCCCTTTCCTCCATCCTATCAACCTCTCAGGCTCTGTGTACTGTCAACAAATCTCCCTTATAGTGTGTGTGACCCTAGTAGATAGGAACACCAACTTTTGGCTGATCCTTGTACATGCAGTCTTTAGTTCTCCAGAAAATATCCAGGTAGAGTCATACCTGTGATTCTGAGAATAACCCAGAGTGCTAACAACTAGGTGTTCACTAATCTTTTTTTTTTTAGTTTACAATAGTTTCATTAGTTAGACCAAGGACACTTTGTAGCTAGTTTTCTTCTCCACACACACACTCCTGAGGGGAGAGTACACATCCTACCCTATTGGACCCCACCTCTCTCTCTTTTTTAACAGATATTATGGATAGCCTTACTTCTTCCATTGAAGAACTGCAGCAAATATTATTTAGATGCAGCAGCTTCTAGACAGTCTCTCACCATCACCCATCCCACCAGCCAAAACCTTCAAAGTAGCCACTCTAGACTCTTTTGATGGCTCACAGCAGAAGACAGACACTTTTGTCACTCAGCTTTCCCTCTTACTTTCATGGAAAGAGAATGCAGGATAACTCTGACAGGATCATCTTTGCCTTATCCTGTATGAGAGGAGGAGCTGCTAAACCTTGGGCCAGACTCGAAGTAAAGGAGTATTCCACCAGAGGGATTGACTCCACCTGGGATGATTTCCTAAAGGAGTTAAAACAGACATTTGGAGATCCTAATCCTGCCAGCACAGCCAGACACAAGTTGAACCAACTCAAACAGGGTTCACAGAGTACTGAGGAATATATTGCCAAGTTTAGGCAATTAAAGGAGGATACTCTGTACAATGATGCTGCTCTTATTGAAAAGTTTGAGCAGGGCCTCAATTCTGCCTTGGTAGACAGGATATATGCTCTCCCAGAAATGCCTACTACCTTGAAAGGTTGGTTTGACTGGGCCACAAAGTTGGATAGGCAATGGAGGCAAAGAGAAGCTAGAAAGAAACATTCTGGCCTGCTCTCCAAGCCCTAAAGGCCAGTCTCACCTCAGCAGAAAAGCCCTTCCCCCCCTCCAGTAAAGCAGCTCAGAATGTCAAACAATCTGAGGTTGTACCCATGGAGGTTGATTCAGGTTGGAAGTCTGTTAAACCCATTATGCGTTTCAAGTGTAGGAAACCAGGGCACAAGGCCAATTAGTGAAGGTCCAACATGGACATTAATAGTATGGATTATGATGCCATCAAGGCATATATGAAGGAGGAAAAGCAGGATTTTTGAAGGCACCATTGGTGAAAGACATGACCCAATGGAGCAACAAATTTAGTGTGCTAGATAGTCTGCCAGATACTACCCCATCTCAGTCAGACTCTCTAAACACTGAAGCCAAACTCATGTCAACAACATCTCACTCAGAAATTCCCCCACAAAACCTTTTTATCAGAAGCACTTATCCCAAGACTTCTACACACCTTCCAGTTGTCCTCAGGACACTAGACACAGAAGCCAGAATTTCTGTTACAGCCCTCCTTGATTCTGAAGCCACAGGTCTTTCTCTGGACAGGAAATTTGTGGAGTATCATAACCTTAATACTGTTAAGCGTTTTAGAGCTGTTCCAGTCTACAATGTTGATGGAACACTGAATAATGGAGGATCTATCCAAGAGGAAGTATATTTAACAATGATATTCCAAAACTATACAGAAAAAGCCACCTTTGCTATATGTGACCTAGGGGATAAGTCTGCTATCATTGGACAAATTTGGTTACACCAACACAACCCAGAAATAAATTGGAGGGCTGGAGAAGTTCACTTTACCAGATGTCCATCTCAATGTCCAGTAGAGGTTAGGAGAATTAGGAAGAGGCAGAGAAAGGCAGCAGAATTTAAAAGGAAACTCCCCAGTCTCATTGAAGCTGAAGATGATGATGAAGAGGAAGATGACCAGTCAGAGGTTGAAGACAGTGATAGGATCTGGGCTACCACTCTCTATCCTCAAGCTCATGTCATAGACAGGACCAGAAGAAAGCCTTTGAGGATTTTGTCCCCAGCTGTTACCACCAATTTAAGGAAGTGTTCTCCAAAGAGTCCTTTGACAGATTACCTGATAGGAAGCCCTGGGATCATGCCATTGAATTAAAACCTGGGTCAGAACCTTTCAGAACCAAGCTTTACCCCTTAGTGTTACAACTGGAATTCCTGCAGGACTCTGGGCACTAACTCATACACACCCGCACCCTATACGCACCAATTGTCAGTTTACCAGAATTCCCACCAGACTCCATATGTCAGACTTGTCCATGCTCGACTTTCATTACTTCATGTATCAGTCACCGGAATACCCACCAGACTCCGTCCCTGTCTATGTCCAACTCTGTCCCACACATCAGTCACCAGACCCCACTTGGAAAGCCCATCATCTCTCTAACTGAGCCCTGTTCCCATTTTAGTCAAATGACCTGTCATGATTTGGACTCTGCTCCTGCTCCATTCCCATTATAGTCAAATGACCTGTCACAATTTGGACTCTGCTCCCGCTCCGTTCCCATTATGGTTTTATGACCTGTCACAATTTGGACTCCGCTCCATTCCATCCCATTCCTAACACCAAGTTTGGTGTTTACTTATCTAGGATGGGGTCCAAAGCCTGGCAGGTTTTCCAGTCCTAACATCAGGGCACTATTTAAAAGTTAATATTTAGTTTTATTTTTCTATTTCTCTTAATTTATTTTATATAGTTATTTGTACACATCACACATGATGAAGGTCACATGACACTCACATTACAATAATATAAGGTTCAAACCTTATTCTAGTTTTTCTTTTAACTTTATTTTAGTTTTCCTTTTAGTATAAATACCCTAGGATGTATGTACATAGTTAGACCACAGTTTCAATCTCTTAGGATCTCCACTAAATACAAGTGTGATCTTCTCAAGTCATTAAAACTTGAATCCTCTACTCCTTATCCTTGTCTTATCTCTTTTTCCTTCCTTGTGTTTTGGTAGCCTTGTTAGTGTCGCACTAATATCTGGTAATATTCTGATACTCCCCAGACTAATTCCCAGAAACTCCCAGACTGATTCTCTGGAACTCCTTGGACACATTCCAGGAAGTGTCCAGAATATCCACTGGAAAATCTACCCAGAAATCTAGAACTTAACCATGATACATATATGTACAGTAGATGCTGTGACAGATGATTGATGAATTTGAATGGGCTGTGCAATAGGTGAGGCTATAGTTAGTTCCAAAGTATATATAGCATGTGACTGTCACAATGTACAAGATCAGTTCTGACAATGTTTTGACTCAACTTTCTTCAATACTATTCAACTTGATTTCCAACTCAATATCTGGCCTGTCTCAGTTTGACATCATTTATGATTTCATCTTTATGTCATATAATAGTCATTTGTTTACACTAAAAGGCATAAAAGGCAATTAGAGGAACAAGGATGGGTGGTCAGAAAATTTGTACCAAGAACCTGTATCTCATCTGTTGCATTTGTATTAATAATTCCAGTTGTATTTTCACTGTACTATATCTATCATTGAACCTTTCTGTGATATTTTCTGGAAATCTATATTTGAGCCCCTTGTGTCTTTCTCTGGTCTCACATTTCAACTGCAGGACAAATTATTGCTTCATCAAAAGAGGAATTCCATACTCAACATTATTGAAGGCATTCAATTGTACTTCAACAAGTATTGAGAAAATCTGATCCATCTCAGTATTCTCTGACTACTACTGTTGATGAAGCCTAGGACATGATCCAAGACTACCAAAGTGTCAAGTACTTTGGCACTTCAATCTACATATGTCACCTATTTCTACATCAAGAGCTGCTAGACTATCAAGAATTTTAGTATCACTGTTAACTAAAGCAAAAGAACTATGATGCCAACCACTCCTTGAGGTTCATCTCCAATCTGTGATTTAATAGAAGTTCCAGAAGAACATGCAAAATCATCAATTTTGTTGCCAACTCTACCAACTCAAGAACTTGAACCCCCAACTGCAGAACCAGTATCTTCAGGAAGTTTGGAAATATTTTGACAATTTGGAGACACTTTCAGAAAAGTCCTTAAAGAACAAATATCCACTTTGAAAGAACATGAAATTGTTGTGAACAAACTGCAAGAGTTTACCATCAATATCGAAGAATTTTATGTATTGCTTAAGGCAAAATGTTTTTTTGAGCTTGACCAATGTCATATGAATCTGATAAATCAAAAATTACAATGATAACTTCATAGTTTCATCAAACAGTTTGAGAATGGTGGCAACTCTATTTGTTGAATTCAATTTTACCTCCATCATTTCTAGTGGATTATCTTGACTTCTTGGATAAATTATATATTCAACTTGCAGAAGTGTTAATATCTAAGCCTGAAAGGGGAGAAGAGGGGTTCTAGTTGGGGTGGCTGATGATGAAGATTGTACTAGCCAGGAGGTCTGACTCTATAATCATAGTGGAGCTTGGCTTCAATGTATGTGTTGCACCCTCATATAAACTGTTAGGGTGCTCTGGTATTTCAAACAAAGCAGATAGTATGTATAATAGAAGATGAAGATCAACACTTAGCTCAATTGACTGGGGGGGGGGGAGGGGCAAATTACTAAGAGTCATGAGGTAAGGGGTTGTGGCTTGCAAAGATGCCTTCAAGAGTATTAGATAGGGATAATAGGACTTGAGAACTAAAAGGGAGCAATCTAAGTCAATTTTTGAACTGAGGAAACTGTAGCATACATGTAAGAACTTTATACTACGAGGAGATGGATGATCAGAAAGCCACTCAGAGAAGTGAGAGTGATGACAGGTCAAGAGGAAGTAGGGAAATGAATGGGGATGCAAATGAGACTAAATACAATATAGCAATATAACAAAGTATACTAAAAGGTGTGAGGTGGCAAATACTGTAGGATGTATATGTGGAGATGGTGATGGGGGAGTGAATGGAATGGAGGCAGGATGGATGGTTAAGGTGCTGAGATACAAAGAAATAAGTGTTGGGGATATTGCAGGTGGTGCTACTGTGAGTGGGGGTACTGATAGCAGGACAACAGAGGGTTACAAGACTAAAACAGCTTGTGGGGGTCCAAAACAATGGGGATCCTAACAAGAAGCTGATCCGGAAGCTGAAGTTGAAGAAAAATTTGACAATCTTCGAATGAATGAAGTTCCATCATCATGTCACAAAATACTTGATACAGTTTACAAGTTTAACTCCTCAAACTCAATACAATGAATTTACTTTGTGATGATAATTTTACAAGGGACTTCCTGATTGTATCAAGGATGAAGTAGTGAAGCTTCAAGTGCCACCAGAAGGTTTTACAGAATTGCAAACAGATTTTCTCCAACTTCATTCTTATTATCAGAGAAGAGAAAGTGAGTGTCAACAAGATACAACTATAACATTTACACCATGAAAATTTGAGAGAAAACAATCAACCATAACTTCAACCCTGAAACCAATTCAGGCCCCAAGAATAACTAGACTACAACTGAAGTTCAACCACCTTTGTGTTGGAATATGTGGTTTGGAATCCTAAGTACCCACATGTATCCATAGTAGTCCTTATCCATGGTTTTGGTTCTGTCCACCATGTGGTCAATCTGAGTCTGAAGATGAAGATGAATGGTGGTCTATTTATCCCCTAGGTCACTGGTCTGTGTCCTGATCCCCTTCCATTTTAACTTTCTAATACTTTGATAATTATTGGATCTGATGATTGATTACTTCCTGCTGAGTAAGAAAGAAGGTTTAAAGAAAGATTGTGTATTCTATGTTGTTAACCTTGGACTTACAGGCAGGAATCTGGGGAAAACCCACAGACATTTTGGGGATGGGTATGTGGTGATGCCTGGATGAACAGAACCATAATGATATAGCTTCAGTGAGGCATAACCATGTTTTAACGTGTTTTACATACATTGCTGCCACATTCCTTAATAGAGATGTTTAAATTACAGGAGCCTATAAAAGGGACCATCCGTGACATTATGCATGACTGGGATCAAATTTGCAAAACCCTCTTAACCAACGTGATTGTAATCCCGGCATCCCGTGCACCCGGAGCACGGAGCGGACAAGGGAGAGACTGGCGGTGATCAAATAGAAGATTATAAATACAATGTACAGGCATCGATAGACCCTAAACGGCATTCCCAACAATGAAAGGAACTGCCTACCGATCGTTGATACCCTAAGAACACTAGACCTAGCTCACGGCCAATGAGTCGTTAACGTAGTCAATCAGTCTTTAATGAATTGTCCAAAACCCTCAGGTCGCGTCCAAACGCGATCTGAAAAGAATCCTACAAGTGATGTCAGATCAATCCCGTTCAAAAGAACCCACACTTGCCTCCCATCCAAATACCTCCGCTTGGATCATCGGCGACCAGTCCCATCAAAGTTCTTACAGGAAATGGCTGAAAGAAATTACCCCACAGATAGAGGCAATTAACTTTCTTATCACCTATCGCCGAGTCCGGAAGGGCACCTGAGAAGTCCACATACATCAGCTTCATGTCGCGCCAATTGGTCACCACATTCCACGCTCCACTAGGTTCGAAAAAGAGTGTCATTCAACCACCATTGACGATCCGCCATTGTAGCCAATGTTTTATTGCATCCATATCCGTTTGTGCTTGAACTGTCTTCCGTATGTGGTACGCTAACGCGCCGAGTGACATAGAACTGATTGCGGAGATGGGGAGCGTAGGAGTGACCACGATACATGCACCGTTGTGAAGGTATGGTTTTGGAAGCGCCTCAGACAGGTAACGTCTAAGGTTAGCAGCGTACATGACGTTGAGGGGCGTCAAAGATGTCGTAGGAGGATGAATGCACTGCGAGAGAAAAATGCAGAGAACGGTCGGTATCACTTATCCTTCTACTATTGGCGGGACGAACCTTCAAACAGAATGCGACCAATACATCGCTAGAACTAACCCAAACGTCGGGATTTTCGCCATGTTCCGTTTTAAGATCTGCCATTGCTTCAGTTTTGATCCTTTCTACCTCTAACTTGGGAAAGAAAACATCCCGATTCGAAATATCGCGCGTCCACATAAAATCCCACAACAAGTGAGCAATGACGACGACTACCTGCCATGCACTGAAGACCCTCCAATAAGGGGGAGGCTCCACCGACTCTTTGGTGATGAATTCCTCAAATGGGTCGCCGAGTTGAAGTGGAGTTACATCTTCGCCGCGGAGAATGCGAGCAAGAGCGTATATTATTTCCTTATTTCCATGACCATCACATAGTACATGCGGTGTGGTAAGGCCTATTAAAGTGGCATCGTCGAATTGTGTCAACTGCAGTTCCGATACTGGTATATCTTGTTTCATATAGTCGCCCACGGACCGTGGACCGTTTTGGGAGTATAGTTCATATGGGTTCTCTTTAATCGTACAGCTGATCGTTTCAGATGGTTTGGAATAATTATATGTCGCACTGATGGGTCCTTGGACAGCCCTAATTTTGAAGACATACTGGGGTGTGGATTCTGAAAACTGCTCCGGTATCTCGTACACCCATTTCTTGAACCCATCAGACCACCTGAGGAAAATTGGATTATAAAACAACCTACCTTATTATGGATCCGAAGACGAGCACTCAGGATAGGCCAGGTCTGGACGAGTTTGTGATATGCCAATTCCATCTTCTTAGGATCGAGTATTTGGTCGAGGACCCATCCTGTTAGAACGATCGAGTCTTTCTTATTGCCACTCGTATCAAAAACACCCGTGGGATCACAGTGTTGGGCATCCTGCTGATGAGTGCATCCAACTTCAGCACTAGCAACGTTCCCTGGACACTAAGCCCGGACAACGAACTTCCTTTTTAGTCTAGCGTCGGAAATTAAGTCGGCAGCAATGACGGACTTTGAATTTACATACTGTATAGTGATGCACCCTCAACATCTATGCCGTCGAACTCCAAGCAAACAGCTCACCCCAAAAATCAACCTTCAAAAAATATCTTTCGCAATGTGACTAGTGCTCAAACAAGTGGTCAACAGAATACAATATTGCAATGTAATTACCACATGATCAGGAGTTTACCATAGCTCAATTCCAGGATCTCAAGCTCAGTCACAAAGGAGGTGAATTCAAACACTTTTTTTCCAACTGGAAGAATGTTGCAAAAGGGCAAGATTATTTTCAAAACATGTTTAGTATCTAATCTCATAAACTATTACCCTCTGTTCCTGGATACTTCAATCTTCCATACTTTTTCATTACAACTTCCCAATACAATTTCCATCCATAGAACATTACTAAATTCCATACTTCCAAATCTCACCCTTTGTTCTGCATTTGGTAATTGATCCATGACTACTGTTCACCCATTCCCTTATTATGTTCCCATTTTGGAATCTGCATTCCTAATCCTGTCTTATTGTGATCCTAATTTGTAGTATAATAGCAATAATGTCTATATTAGCCCAGTACATTTGTACTACAACTTAGATCTGATATTGACTTAGTTTCTTATTCCTTCCATCTTTCTGTACACTTGATATTTGGAACTCTTCAGAACTCTGAATATCTATATTCTTCTAGTGTGAGTGTTAAGATCTAAGCTAAAAGGAGGAGGGAGGCTCTAGTTGGGGGGCCAATGATATGAAATGAGCTAATTGGGGGGGCTGATGATAGAGATTGTAGTGGAGCTTGGCTTCAACTTCTGTGTTGTGCCCTTGTATGAACTGTTAAGGTGCTCCAGTATTTCAAACAAAGTGGATAGTATAATAGAGACAAAGTTGAACACTTAGCTCAATCAGCCAAGGACTGAAATACTAAGAGTCAAAGGTAAGAGTTCATGGCTTGCCAAAAATGTCTTTGAGAGCATTGAGAAGGGAGGAAAGGGACTGAAAACTAGTAGAGGGTAATCTAAGTCAATTTTTGAACTAGAACTGTAGCATACATGAAGAAGATTTTATACTACAATGAGAGGGATGACTGGAGAGCCAATCAAGGAAGTGAAAAGTGATAAGGATCATAAGAAGTCAATGACAAGGTAGGAAGACTAAATGTAAAATACTAAACAATACTAAAGGGGTCTGAGTTGGCAAGTGAGATGTGTAAAGGGAGACAGTGACAGGGGAGTGAATGGGATGGAGATGAAATGGAAAGCTAGAGGGTTAACTACTATAACAAAACAAGTGTTGGGGGTACTGCAAGTGGTGATACCTTGGGCAGGGGTTCTAACAGTGAGATGATGAAAGGCATTGAGTCCAAAACAGGTTGTGGGGGTCCAAAAATGATGGGGATCCTAACAGTAAGTCTCTCCTCTGAAATTAAGGATATCCTGTCCTGAGCATTTGCATAGGGGCACAGCACATAAGCTGAAGCCAATGTCCTGACCCTATCTAGAAGTTTCTGAGTTCCAGTTATTACCTGATAGTTCTGGAATAGGTTTCTGACACAACACTTAACAGTATCTCAGATCTCAATCCTGTGAGTTGCTCATCAGGGGTCCCAAATGCAATGCCACTGAAGGACCATCTCAGCTCTGATCCCCTTTGCAACTTTATACCACTCAACCCAAAACCCCAGCCCAGTCCACAATATCAGCTTCTATCATTGAAGTCTCTGGGCAGTAAAAGATCCCAATCCTCCTAAGGCAGACTCTGAAAACAATTACATATGACAATGAAGAATAAGACCAGCTGGACAAATCAAAAAAGAAAACTACTGAAGAACTGACTGAAATGATGTTCATCAACTCCATTGTGAAATTCACTGTGGAAAGCAAGGAATCTTCCTGTACTGGAGTCAAAGAACCTGAACCATTTACTGGCAAGGATCCAAAGAAACTGAAGAATTTTCTTCTTCAATGCCATTTCAGTTTCCATGATTGATACACTGTGTTCAAATGTGATTATCAAAAAGTCAACTTCATGCTCTCTTATCTCAAGCATACTGCTCAAGATTAGTTCAAACCTGGACTTTTTGGAATATCTGATGAGACACCCACATGGCTTGATGACTGGGACACATTTGTTGAAGAACTGGAAACTAATTTTGGACCTTACAATCAATCTGGTGAAGCAGAAAATGAACTAATGGCACTCAAGATGAAAGACAATCAACTAGTCTCTGATTACCTCATACTGTATTAGGGCAACACTAACAAGGCTACCAAAACACAAAAAGAAATGAGAGAGAGGGCAAGATAAGGAGTATGAGAATAGAAGTTCTAATGACTTGAGAATATCACACTAGTATTTAGTAGAAATCCTAAGAGATTGAAACTGGGGTACATGTTAGGGTATTTATACTAAAGGGAAAATTAAATAAAGTTCAGTTTTACATTTGATACATGTATATCACATGATCATGTGATTGTTATTGCACAACTGCAAATGGTCTTTCAAGCCATTTCACATTCACATGACATCATGCATCCCTACATGATGTGTGATGTGCAAGTCTTTTGAGCTCACATGATGTCACACATTGTGACATGCAACCTGTGACATGCCTATATGTGGAACATCCCAGACAGTTACATTTTTCATAGCACCATTGGACTCTAGCTGTTCAGTCATTCTAGGACACAACTGGCTCACCCAATACAATCCATTGATTGAATGGGTACTGGGCAGTATAACTTTTCAAATTCCCAGCACTTCCATTCCTTCTGCAGCATCACCTCTGGCAGAGCGTCTTCAGTCTCAATAGCAATTCTGGCTTCTCTAAAATCTTCCAAATCTCCAAAAACCTCTCTCATCAACACTTCCACTTTTGTTAGGGCAAGTAAACTGGATGGTTTGCAATGTTTTACAATCAGCTTAAAAGTTGATGAAGCATCTGGATGTTTCATGACTCCAGAATTATCTGAGCTATGTAAAAGCTGACCTGGAAGGAGTTCCTGAGAAATACCATGATTTTGCAGACATTTTCAGTACACAGAAAGCTGAACAGCTTGCACTACATAGGCCTTACAACCTAAAAATTTATATAGAGCCCCCATTGTCTCAATTAGAACTTTCATCTATTCAGGAGTTTCTGGACAAACATTTGTCTATAGATTTTATCTAGCCCTCAAAGTCTCCATATGGAGCACCCATCCTTTTCATACATAAGCAGGATGGTTTCCTTTGCCTCTGTGTTGATTTCTGAGGCTTAAATTCCATAACATGGAAAGACAAGTACCTGCTCCTACTTGTTACAGATGTACTTGATGCCCCACAAAAAGTTCAGATTATACCAAAATAGACCTTAAACACACCTACCACATGGTCTGAATTTCTGAAATGGAAAACTGCTTTCTGCACCCACTATGGTTCTTTCTGTTAGGGCAACACTAACAAGGCTACCAAAACACAAAAAGAAACAAGAGAGAGGGCAAGATAAGGAGTAGGAGAATAGAAGTTCTAATGACTTAAGAATATCACACTTGTATTTAGTGGAAGTCCTAAGAGATTGAAACTGGGGTCTAACTATGTACATGTTAGGGTATTTTGTTAAGAACTGAAAACTGACTAATGTCGGTAGGCTGATGGGGACCGATCGGAAGGACTTGGCTTCAGCTTATATGGTGCACCCTCGCAAATAACTGTCGGGTGTCCTTAAATTTCGGATGGGCGAAAACTAGTCCTAGCAAGTACCTCACGGTGAGTTACTGATCAGGACCGAAGGATAAGTCGAGTGTTGGGCCAAGGGGTCGGGGACCAGGAGTGGGCAAGCGCACACGAAGGCGGAGAGCAGGATACTTAGTATAAGACTTCTAGAGATGTGAGAGGGTATTTCGAGTTGATATTCTGATTGCCTAGTAACTACAACTACAGCAGGTTCATATACAAGTATTCAGCATCTAGAAAATACTAACTATGGGAAGAGCGGAAAACATTATTGACAAATAAACTTGACTAGGAACGGGAAGGTTACGATAAGTTTGGAGGCCGTGATTAACTGAGAGTGGAATTATGAGAAAAGGAAATAGTCTGAGGGTTACAGGTATATATAGGCATATGTGAAACATAGAGTAGAACAGATCATCATAATAAAAAGGGACGTATCAGAGTATAACCAGATAGTATGAGTATATTTTGACAGGGGTATAAACGGGATTTGATCGCTGTGAAAGCATACATATGTCAGCATCAGGCAACTGATGGTTTCTGATGGAGGATAGTCAAAATTCATTGAATATACAAAATTTTATGAAAAACTCCTCATATTTTTAAGTGAGACTCTTCCTCTGGCTATGACTACATGTTTTAGAGGTTTATATTTTATTACCCCAAAATTTGGTCTTTAAGACTTGTATGCTCTTTTAAAATATGCAGAAATGTCATGGTTATACAAGATTATCTGGGTAGTTATCTAATCTTTGGGATAAAATGCATTCTCTAGTATCTCCATGACTTTTAAAATGTCCACAAACATTATAGTTAACCAAAATTACTCGGGTTATGACTTAATCTTTGGGATGAGATGCATTCTCTAGTATCTCTGTGACTTATAAAATGTCCACAAACATTATAGTTAACCAAAATTATTTGGGTTATGACTTAATATTTGGGATGAAATGCATTCTCTTGTATATTATGCAAACTTTCAAATATAGTTCATATAATTTAAATTTATTTGGTTTAGAAAGTTAACCAGAACTATCTAGCCAACCAATCCATGTTGTGGAATTTATCCCCAAAAGGATAATCTATATATGTTTGTTTAACTAACTTTTGATAAATATTAATATTTCCTTATTCTCCAGAGTATCACCTGATAGACTGAATTTGCTTAAATATTAATTTTACAACAAACAATATAAATATATACACTTTAGTGGATAAATAACTTTTAAAGTTTTGTGTTATCCTCCAATGCGATGACTTGCACGATAACTTGAAATGTCGAGAGGCAGCGATATCCTTGGGGACTGTCGGGTTGCAACATGGTCATAACATATTTATACTGTACTAAAGGGAAAATTAAATAAAGTTATTATTGAAGGTTCAAATCTTAGAAGAAAATTAAAATAAAGTTAAGTTTTACATTTGACATGTGTATGTCATATTCTTGACATGTGATTGTCATTGTATGGCCATGAATGGTCTTTCAAGTCATTTCATGTTCATGTGACATCACGTGAGGTCACACACACACACTGTGACTTGTGATGTGTGACTTGTGACAAATAAACAAAACTAAACTAAAATAAAATAAACTAAAATAAAATAAAATAAAATAAAATAAACTAAAATAAAATAAAATAAAATAAAATAAAATAAAATATATGAGCCCTGACACTTTCAAATAGTTGGTTATGCCTTTCAGCCTTACCAATACTCCCTCCACTTTTCAGTGTTTTGTTAATGACATATTTTCTGACATGCTTGATATATGTGTCATTGTCTATTTGGATGGCATTCTGGTATTTTCTGAAGATCCTGCACTTCACAATGAGCAAGTTCACAAATTTTTCCAAAGACTCCCAAAAAACAGTCTTCTTGCCAATGGTAAAAAATGTTTTTTGACATGGATTCCATTGAATATTTGGGTTTCAGTATTGGACCTGATGGTCTTTGAATAGATGATACCAAAGTTCAAGCCATTTGTGATTGGCCCAAACCTCGGAAACTCAAGGATATCCAATCTTTCCTTGGATTCACACATTTCTACCATCAATTTATTCAGAACTATTCAGATATTACAATACTGCTCAGTCATCTTACCTGCAAATTACAACCATGAGTTTTTGATGATAAATTCCTCTCTGCTTTTCAAATGTTGAAAAAATGCTTTTATTTCAGCTCCTGTTCAATAGATCAAGATATCCTTTCTGCACTCACCTCTGACCCTGCTCTCAAGTCACACCTAGAAGTTCCCACAGATCCCAAACAATCCCAGTGGTCTCAAGACTCTACATCCCAGTTTCTGGTAGTCTCCAACTCTACTTCAATACAAACATGATCATCCAATCTCCAGACATTTCAGCATTAACAAGACTCTTGGTCTAATATGATGAGAATATACTTGGCCCAACCTCTCAAGTTCTGTTACTCAATATTGTAAGTCATGTACAACCTGCTTACATTCTAAATCCCAATGACATACAGTGGCTCAAAAAATTGTTCCAATGTTTTGTTATTTTGGAAAGATTGATTCACAATACAAACACCAGAGATTAGATAATTCCCAGGATATTACCCAATATAGTATAGCATCCTAGCTTGGAGCTGATGCTTGGCTTATGTAATTTGAACCTAAATTGGTGGAATAATAAATAAAACAAGATAATCACTCATTGGAACAATTTTTTGACCCTCTATTTTCCAACTAATTAATACTTGGTATGACCACCTTTTGCTTTAATAACTGCTTGTATCCTTCTAGGCATGCTTTCTATTAGATTCTGAACACTTCTGGTTGAATTGCATTCTACTCCTCCACAACTCGGTCCCATAATTCATGTACTCCTTTAGGTGGTGTTGGGTATTGTTGCAGATGATGCTTAAAGGTGTTCAATGGGATTTAGATCAGGAGACTGGGCCAGGATAGTACTTGAATACCATTGTCTTCAAACCACTTCTTGGCCTTCCTAGATGTGTGTTTTGGATTATTATCCTGTTGAAAGTAATGTTTGTCCTCCTCCATTTCCAGCTTTTCAAAGCTTTCTACCACTCCATCCTCCAAAATATCCACATGCTGACCAGCATCCATTGTTCACTGAACCTCCACTAACTTTTCCACACCATTCCACCCCATACAGCCCTATACCATGAGATTATTTCCTCCTCGACAGTTGGTATTGTGGTTCAGTTAGATATTGGTTCCCCCTGTTCTTTCCAAACATACACCTTTCCATCAGATCCAATTCAGTTAATCTTTATCTCATATGTCCACAACACCCTTTTGAAGTCCTCCACAGTCCATTTTTCATGGTACTGAGCAAACTCAAGTCACTTCTGACAATGAGTCTTCTTCAACATAGATACTTTCCTCTTTGCTGCAGAGTAAAAATCATTTTTCTTGAGTACATTCCTGACTGTTTGAGGAGTGACAGAGTTGGGGATGGCAGAATTGATGAATTGGGCAGCTTGAACAGCATTGTCAAGTTTTCTAGAGCTAATTTGATGGACAATTGACTGTTTGTCATGAGTGGTAAGCTTGGAAGGACAGCCAGCTGGGTTGTTTTCTTTATCTGCAAGCACTTCAGCCTTGATCCTACTGATTGTAGCCCTCCCTAAACCAATTTTAGTCTGGATTTGAGTGTAGAAATACCCTCTTGAAGAAGAGAGATAATAGTAAAACAATGAGTAGTAGAAATAGCTTTCATAGTGGTGGTAAAGGCTAAGAAGTGGTTGAACTAATTGTCAACATGTCAAACAGATGTAAACAAAGTCACATGACATGTTTATTGGTCTCACAAATGGTTTAGACTTGTATTTTTACTGAATTAGTAACTTTTCTGTTAAAATAATAGAGGGTCAAAAAATCATTCCAATGAGTGATTATTTTGTTTTATTTATCATTCCACCAATTTGGATTCAAATTACATACACCAAGCATCAGCTTCAAGCTAGAATACTTTACTATATTGGGTAATACTTTAGGAATTATCTGAGCTCTGGTGTTTGTATGTATTGTGAATCAATCTTTCAATAACAAAACATTGGAATGATTTTTTGAGCCACTGTAAGCCATATAGCCTTCTCAAGCACTTTTTAATACCAGAAAACCCCTGTAATTCAATCTCCATGGATTTTATCAAACAACTTCCACCTTCCAAAGGTTATACATCCATCCTTGTTGTTGTAGACTGATTCTCAAAACAAGCAATTTTCATACCCACTCATGATACAATCATGTCCTTGCAATTAGCAGAACCTTTTGTCATCCATATATTTGCATAGTGTTCCATCTCATGTAACTTTCAATTGAGGTTCCAAGTTCATTTCCTATTTCTTTAAGTCTCTCAGAAAAGCTCTTGACACAAAATTACATTTCACTTTGGGATATCATCCAGAAGGTGACAGACAAACAGAATGTATCAATCAAACACTGGAACAATATCTTCACATCTATTGCAACTATCAACAGGACAACTGGAAATCCCTTCTTCCACTTGCAGAATTCAAATACAACAACTCTCCAAATGCCACTATCAGCATTTCACCTTTCTTTGCCAACAAAGGCCACAACCCCAGTCTTGCCATTCACCCCAAATGAGATCTTGCATCCACTTGTGCTCAATAATTCATCACCAATCTCAATGAGTTACATCAAGAACTTTGGAAATTTCTTCCACTCAGGAACTTTATCAACATTCCACAGATAAAAACAGAATCCCACATCCTAACTTCAAGATTGGAGACCGCACTTTTGTGAAAGCTCAATTCTTCCAGACTACTTGACCTTCCAAAAAACTCACTGAGAAATTGTTACACCCTTTCAAGATTATAGCACAAGTGGGCCCTCTCTCATGGACTCTCCAACTTCCCAATAGCATGCAAGCAGTCCATCCCATTTTCCACATTTCTATGTTAGGACCCTGCATTACTAATACTATCCTGGAATGTATTCAACCTCCACCTCCTCCAGTCATTATTGATGGAATTCAAAGTTTCTGAATCTTAGACTCTAAGATTGACAATCATCAATGTACTTGCAAACTGCTCTATATAGTTAGATGGGTACCAATGAAGAAACTTCATGGATATTGGCTATGGAACTTGGACACACTACAGAAATTACTTGACTTCCACAGCACCTATCCTAATAAACCTGGACCTTTATTATCACTCTAAATCCCAACACTCTTCTGTGTTCTCAACTTCCATTTTCTTCTGATAGCTGTCTATCCCAGTGTTCCCTTCAAGCTCACACCAAAAATTTTGCAAGTCAAATTTATTAAAGAAATAACTACTTTAAAGTATCTGGATTTATAAACCCCATTTCCTCTTCTTGCCCATCACCTCCACCATTATCCTCTGGTTTCCCCACCTCTTTGCAACTGCCTCCATCATCCCATCTCAGCACTCCATTTGTCTACATATCTCTTGGACACTGCAATGATACCAATATTGACCATGACGTTTTCCAAAAAGCTGTTCTGATCTTGGAAATTATCATCCAGTAATCAGAAACCCCATTCCTGGATCTCATTGTTCAGCTCCAGAACTTCCTGGACTTTTTCAATTTCTGTTCCAAGTTTCATCACCACATTGACATGATCTCAAAGGAGTCCTACACCAGTCTTGAAGTCACCTGAGTACAGTCTCAGAACAACTGATGGTACCGTCTTTTCTGATAATTCTGCAGTTCCCACTTGTTCCTTCTCCTTGCCCTTATCCTTGCCCTTGACCATCTCTAGTGTTTTGCCCTTTGCAATGCATTTGGTCATAAGCATGCACAGAACCTTGTTTACCACACATGGAAAACATAATCTGGCCCATTTCATGTTCTGTCACACACACAATATCTTCTGGTCCCCACACCATTTGCAAGGAGTTTCATTTATGCTGTCAAGTCACTCAGACCTTTTGTTTTTTATTTCTGTTTTGGATATTAATAATTCCATCACTCTTATGAAAACAAAACACACTCACGTTAGGGCTTAATGGCCTAGCTTCTTCCCCTTTTAGCATGGTAGTTTTTTGCTGTTTCCTGTCATCAACAGAAATTCTACCAAAAATGACTGTTTCACTTACCTTCCACTTCTTCCACTAAACTCTCCTTGGCCATTTCCACAGCCCTTTGCCTATTTTCTGCCAGTCTGCCAGTCTCTCTAATGCTTCCTTCCTCTGTTCTTCCCTTTCCACTGTAACCTCTCCTCCTCTTCCTGTTGGAGCCTCAACTCCTCCATAACTTCTATCCTTGACATTGTGGGAGTTTTGGCATCTAAGGATTCTGGCATGGTATCAAACAGTAGATGGCAAATTGACATGGTGGTTTGGATGAAGAAAGAAAAAATCACTAATCAATTATTTGGAAGTTTTTATACTCAGAACTGGCCCCCTGAACTCTCTACTTCCAGTCATATGTTATTTTCATGACACATAACGAATATGTAACTGATGGTTCAGAGCTCAAGTACCTAATTACCTCTATGGGACTTCAGCCTAACAGGGGGGTACTATTATGCTCCATTCCCAGATACTTCAATCTTCTGTACTTTTTTGTTACAACTTCCATCCACAGAACATTACTAAGGTAAGGGCAACACAAATCCAGCACCTTTATGTAATAGGGGTGCCTATGTCATGTCACATGCCAAATGTGCCCTCAGAAAGAAAAAAGAAAACATTTTTTTTAAAGGAGCAAGGCTAGGAAATATGACAAAAAATTTCTAAAATTAAAAGAGATCAGGTTTGACCTTCCTCAAACATTCTGAGGATATTATCTGGCAGAATTTGATGCCCATGGTATTTTCTGTTTGCCCACACAGCTTGTGCACCATTGAGTCCTTTAATATACTATAAGCATCTATAAATCTGGCTGATCAGTTTGCAAAGCTGAAAAGAAATACAAATGAAATTGTGAATGATTAAAAGACTAAATGTGTTACTTACCATTGGATTTGAAGAAGTGGCACTTTATCAAGACAACTAATGACATTTGCTTCCATTTCTTCTATATTCTTTGTGGGGATAGTAGCTCAATATATTTATATTCTTTTTGCAGCACCCCAGTATTGCTCTATAAAGTTCAGCTCACAGTGAAATTTAGGATAAAAATCACAGATATGGCCACACTGTATGATATACATACTCCTCTAGTTGATATTTTTGATGCACAAAGCCTGGCTCAGTGAAAAAGAGCTGCCTGCAACAGCAATCAATCTTTCCAGATTCACACTTGAATCCTTCACATTGTGCATTGAGTCCATCCTTGGGCCATTTCCCACATTCCTTGATAATTTGTTCCATGCCCTTGAACCAACCAGGCATTATTGGATGATCCTCTGGAAAATAGAAATCTTGAGAAGATCTATCTGGAAATTGGCCTGGATGCATTTTTGGCCCATTTTTATGATGTGTCCAACCTGCACAGGGATGCTTGGGCATTTTTCATGCTGAGAGAGCATTTAAAGCCCTTTTCTGGTGACTGGGTATAGTGTCAAACAAGAAGAGACCTATTGCATAGCCTTTGGTTTTCCCTTCAAATATATCAATGGCTTTATCAACCTGTTGGATAAGATCTTCAGCTGAGAAATATCCATCTCAGTTTTTCCCAGCTTTGAAGATAACACCAGCTTCCCTGTCATATTATCAGAGAAATACCATACTGTAACATCCTAAGAAGACTTACTGATCTCTATTCTTCAATTGGCCCCATTCAGATGTTAGAAAATCAGAGACCATTAATGATACACCTTCACCCTTTGGTTCAGGGATAGCCTTCTGATTTGAATGGATCCATTTAGTTTTTCTACAATCATTAGCATAGAAAGTAGACTCATGACGAGTCACTGCTATAATCCTAAACTGTCCAACAGATACTGGGTAGCCTTTTGGCTCTATTGGATTACCATCATTGTCAAAGGCAACCATTCACTTTGAATATTCTTGCCACTGCTCTAAGAATCCTTTGCCATAGAGAACAACATCTTCCTGCCCATGACCATCAATGTACATTCCATTTGATTTCTTGCCATATCTCCAGCCCATCTTCTGCAACCAGTTTCAAGCAGTCCTAATTGATATTCCCTTTTTTTTTCAGGTGTGTGGCAACTTATTTCTTCTGATGAGACAAAATCAACAATGTCTTGAGCATTAATAATGCCATATTTTCCTTTTTCAAGAAGATGAAAGTTGAATTAATTGACAAAAATCTTCATCTTGGAGAAGTGATTGGGATCTTCCATAATGGTGTGTTGGTAGATTGCCTGTTGTCAGATATTGGTGAATCCAAGTTCAGATTCTTCTTGCATGATAAACACCATGATCAGCAGCCTTGGCAACAAGAAATGAAGCTTCCCTCCATCCATAGGACAGGGTAGAATCCAAATACAAGTTTAATGTGCCCACCATGGCTCCCAGTCAAGCTCTGAGAAAGACATCTACTTTTGGATCTTTGCTGTTAACTTTGCACAGGCCTGCTGCAATGCTGCAAAATAACAATAATCCATAGAGCCAAGGGCAATATCTGATGATGATTCAATGTTGTAATCACCATATGAGCAAAGTATGTCCTGAAGTTTCTCATGTATTGTCAATGTGGCTTTCTGGCTCTGTTTGACAGAAGGTCCTTGAATTAGTTCCTGACCACTGTTTCCAACAGTATTACTTTCTGCCTCTTTATCCACCATCTCCTCTTTTGGATTTCATTCATCAAATCCATTTCTTCAATGCAGAGATCCTACTCATTGATTCTTAGCTAGTAAATCAGAGTGACTTTAGAATGAACATGATATATACCTCTATTTCTGCTCCATCAGGCCCAGGTTCCTTGTCTGGTGAATATGAAAGTGAAACATCTCTACAGTTCTTTTTCTTGAAATGATCTGTGATGAATTTTTGTTTTCCCTCCTATACAATCTTCTGCCTCTTTGCAGCATATCTGGCCATGGATCTTTTGGAATTGCCAGTCTAAAACCTTGGCCTCTTGTTCATGGCCCTCTTCTGCTTCTCCTCTTCTTGTGCAGCTCTCTGTGCATCCTAAAGAGTTTGAATGAATGTTAAGAGATCCACTTCATTCTCAATTTCTGCCTCCTCTTCCTCTTCTCCATCCAAATCTGATTCATTTGCTTCATCATCCTCCCCCTCCCCCTTCCTCTTCCCCTCCCCCTTCCTCTTCCCCTCCCCCTTCCTCTTCCCCTCCCCCTCTACCTGTTCATTAACTGTCAAACCCATATCAGGTTCAGAATTAAATCCACTATCAATACCACCATCCCCTTCTGATTGATCTTCCAGACCTTCTTGCAATCTTTTTGTGTTTATGTGCAGAAGTTCATTGTGCTTATTTATACCACAGTTGAGGTTGTTAATCCTGGCCTTATGAGCCCTAGACAGTCTTCCCATTGATAACCCTTTTAAGGGTGTTAAATGTAAACATATTAGATGTTTAAATATGAAGTACAAGACAAAATATACCTTAATATCAATTGAAACTGGTTTTTGTTGAATTTTTGACCTGAGTTGTTGTTGTGGGGTATTTGGGCACTTACTATATTTGGGCACTTACTATATTTGGGCACTTACTAGATCACGTGACCTGCCAATCCTCTCTTCGAAAATAGAAAATACTGGTATTTGCCATTTCTGTTCACCATCTTCATCTGCTGTGCATTTTCATTTTCCATTATCTTCAGGGGACACTGCAGGTGATTGGGTTGTTCTGGAGTGCAGCTGAGGATTGCTTGCATTAGTTGAAGAATGTAAACATCATTTCACAGTCAGAGGGTATATATGCACCAGTTAGAGGAGCCAGTGTGCATTGAGATAGCACAGAAGAATCTCTGGTGTTAGATTATATAATACCAACCATTGTTCCAACTGGGACCATATGGTGTACAGCTCTGAGTTCAGTGTGTATATGATCTAATAGGAATGGTGCTTAGGGTTATATCCTTTAAGTACAGTGTAAGACCAAACCTACCCAAGGTCAGATGGTGTAGTGGTTAACACCTTTGTTATGTAATCGAGAGATCCTGGGTTCAATCCCCAGTCTGGCTATTCATTTTCTACATTACTCATGTTTTCTAACATCTGGAGCCTGTAGTAACTGTTGTAAAGGGAATATAAGTATTATTATAATGAATGATTGGGATACAAATATACCTGGTGATCCAATGAATTCAGGGGTCACAGAAAACCCCCTGCTGATAGCTCCTTGTGCACTGCTTTCTGGTGGTAGTAGAAGCCCTCCCATATCTACAGGTACAGATTGACCATCTTTTAGTACTAGATTAACAAAGTATGAGACCCCTGTTAATGTTTGGAAAGGGAAATACTCACTGGAAGTGTTCAAAGGACCTACAATGGTTGATTCTCCAAGATCTTCCCTATCTGGCAAAGTTGTCACCTCCTGGCTTCCAGTACGGTCAGAGTGTATAATAAAAATATCAAAAAGATGAAGAGAAGTTACAATTAACTCTACATACCTTTGATCTAATAGTCAGGTATCAATGAGTAGATTAATTGCTGTAGCAGTCAACGCGACGCGTTGTGCTTAGCCCAAAAGGGAACCCCTTAGTAGCAGCCCGTTTGGGAGGTACACCACAACCTGAATCGGACGTGGGAAACCGCAGGTTTTTCACCATTCGATACTTCCCCATTGCGGTAAACAGCTTGGCCAATACCAAAGAGAGTCCGTACGAAAACGCTGGAAGCTGGTTACAATGGCGTCGAAGTGCAAATTGACTTACATCCGCATCAACGTGGTTGCCCAATGGTCTGCACTACCATAACCTCTAGTTTCGCTTGTCCTCTCGCCATTCTCATCCTTAAGCCTACGAGTAACAGCAAGGGCAACTCCTTTCATACTCCATTCAAACCCCGTTTTCTCTAACCACTCTGCAAAATCATCATCTAGGATTGGTTCAGGATGCACTGGCGAATGCAGAGGAATTTGAAAGGATCTGTGCCCACACAAAATACGATATGGTAGGATGATGATAAGTTGCGTGGTTATGAATAGGTATATCAATGGCGACACGCCTAACATGAGGGAAGAAATTCTCAGTGATGAGAACCTTGCGACCGTCTTGCATGTCTTACTGTTATCAACTGGGGCTGAGCATTCAGTATTATTGCTCATCGGACGCTCTTGTATCATTGATCTGCGTAGGTTGATACGATTTGTTTATAACGAATTGTAAGCGGGTAAGCGGGTCCTTCTGACAGATCTCGTACCTGAACTTACCTCTTCCCAGTGTTGCAAAACTCCGGATCGGTCCTCCACAATGTAGCGGTCTCGCGGTCCGCCACCTCTGTCGTGATTTTTGCTACAAAATAGAGTCTCTCGGAATACTATAATCTAGGCATCATAAAATCTAATATATTAAATAACAAATATGAAGTTCATCAAGAATTTAGACCTCGAAACAACTCGAGGGTACATCGCGGTGCCTACATAAAGTTAAGTACAAGGTAAGGCGAGTTCGCATCGTGGGGAGTTCAGCCAACATACTGGGCTTGGTGTTGCTACTCAGTTACCCCCTACTAGTGCTCATTCCCGAGCCAATCTCTTCCAGAGTTTAGCACCCTCATGAACAGCAGCGGCCATTGCTTGCTTGTGACAAACAGTTTTTTTATGCTGAATGGGCAATAAGCATGATAAGGAGACATTAAGTTGGTTCGAGTCAATCTTGGATTTTCCTGATGAAATACGTGGGTTATGTGGATATCAATACTTTCACTGAATTCATGGCAGATGGGAACCAGATTTGGTGTCTAGATGGGCACGTTTATAGCGGAATTGTCCCTCGAGTTCCATGGATGGATTGACACTGAATAACCGATAGAAGGGTAAAATCAGTCAAGGATAAAAGGAATAGGGTGCCGTTAACTGTTCGTCCGAGTCTTGAAAACTTGAGACAGGGATTTTAGTGGTGGTGGTTTGGTCGACTTCAATTTTGCGAGGGAGTGACAGGTTGGAATCTCGTCTGCGTGTTATACGTCATTCTCCATATTTTAAAAGAGGTCCCATGTAATGCTCTGGTGACACCATACACACCAACACAAACAACAAGTATCTTATGTAAATATGATTGACAACATTAAGGTCTGTTGCGTTTGGTGTGTGAAGTGTTATATAACACGTACAAGAACGACACTAATGGAATTTTTTTATTCTTCAGACAGAAGAGATAACAAGAACAAGGCTAATGTTACGCAATCTACAGAGACAATGGCAGTCAAGGGCTCATTTTTTTGATGGTCAGCAGAAGTACAAGATAAACATTTGTATTCTGTGAGAATAGCATTAAAGTTCAGAAAGCGATTATGTTGACAAATGGCCTACCAGTTGAATCAAGAAGTGATCAGGCAGTTTACCACAAAGGCATCACTGTAGTGCACCGGCAAAATAAGGTTAGAGAAACCGTCAGTACCCGTCAGTACTAAGAAAGTAGATCGGTCACATAGAAGACTCACAACAAGGTAGAAGATTATGATCAGCCATCGATTAACAATTGAACGTGAACCCGACTATCCATAGAGCTTCCGCAATGAATGAAAATATATATATATATAACAACAAGCAAAATAGATTGATGAAGGAAATATATAGGACGATTCTGCGCGACGCCTAATAAACGAACTATTATCGATGGAATGAAACTAGGAAGCAACGTGCCAGACACACCTCTAGACGTGCGTTTGCATCCTTTCTCCAAAGCGCGAACAGCGCAATACGTGTTGCACTTTAACGAGAAGCCGGTCGTCGGCGGATGTTTCATCGGCGTCCTCCATACAAGTGTCCACGTCGTCGCTCGCCACAACGTCATCCAACAACGATATATCCTCATCCCAAGAGGAGAGCGAATCCCCCTCCGAATCAGAAGAATCAGACATACCATGGTTTGTGGGGGCCCAAGAAGAACGTATTATAGGTCTAAGATTGTAGCCCAAACGGAGAGAACGGGAAGGACAGGTGTAGGGGACCGTGGCAATGTCCGAATGGGCAGCACCTTCTCGGAGCGTCGGTGCATCACGGATGTCGAGAGTGGTCGCGGTCGCATCGTGATCCATGGATTGACCCTGGGAGTACACCCTGAGCGAATGTGGTGGTCGCCTCGTAGGTGTAGGAGACGATGGCCCCCTGACCCTGCAGTGGCCTCGATGGCCCCTTGTGGGCTCGACGGGAATGCGCCGAGAGCGCTTGCAGACACGGCGGTTGTCTAGCGCGGGGCTAGTGAGAAGACACTCCTCAATCGCGGATGTAAACCTCGCTCGTGTGGGCTTTTCGTAGGGGCCGGCTCGCCGACGAGAAGGGGTTACGGACTGTCGACACCCCACAGGATGTACGACACAGTCACTGAGAGCGGGCGTGCTGCCAGCATATGCGGAGGAGTCGGTGGACCTTGGGGTCTGGGGATTGATTGTTGTACTATAGCTGGACATCCTGATTGGGGGGGGGCGCACGTTAGGCAATGTGATGATAAACGAGGAAGAAGCACTGACATTGTCAGCTTTCCGAATTCTTCCACACACTGAAAATGAAGTAAGCGAGACATTCAACATCGCGATGTGTTTCATAACCTGCGGAAAATTGAAGCCTCCACGTTCCTGTGAAGGTTCCGTTGCGCTGGGAAAGAAAATGTATTGAAGGGACACATGTTCTAAGAAGCAGCTGGAAACTCACATATTCAGACGTTCCATCGCCCGCGTAAACTGAAATGTGGAATTAAAATAATTATTTTACAACTCCAAGGCGGGTACATACTCTGTCCGCAGAAAGTCGATCATAGGGCAGGTGGATGTGCGATGGGAACGGGGCGGTTGCCTGTGGCGGGGCCTCAATGGGGTACTTAGCCAGCGGAAGCTACGATGTACTGACCATGGGTGATGATCTTGTTGACGTCTGTTGCAAGTAATCGTGCTACGGTTTGTAGTTGAGCTTCATAACCCCAAACCGATTTTAATGACATGACGTACGATGTAAACAGAGCTAGCGTCTGGGTGAGAGGGCACGTACATTCTGTTATCAGACAGTGATCAGGGACTAGGATAATATGTGACGCAGGCAACGACATGGCCAAACCACATACAGAGATGGTTGAAAACGATGCCGTAGATGTCGCTGGAGAATTACGAGACTACACAAGGTACGAGTGATGAATGAAAAGAACGAAGAAAGCAAAACATACTGCTTGATGGGGTGATTCACTGTGGCTCATGGTGATGACCTGTGTCTCAGCCAGAAGCTCTTCTCCCATGAGCTCTTTCGGTCTGGGAGACGAAGATATGCGATTGTGGGGTAGGTAGCTGACCATTGTGAGTGTGGAAGCGTTGACAAGTCCTTCTAGTGGTAGTTGGGGAGAGAAAAGCAGAAGGGTGGATAGGCGCTGGCCGCAAAGCCTTTTATATTCAGAGTGGGAAAAAAAGCGCCACAGAAACTTTTTATTGATTGTAGCTGATTTGATTGAGCCTTCTTTCAGATGGAATGTAGGCTGGTTTGAGAGTAAACTGAGGTAGTATCACACACAGAATTGCCCATGGATAAACGAAAAAATCAACAATAAAGACCGTATACTCTGCCACTCAAACTTCACGTGACATGGGTCAAAATGGCGTAGTGTTCATCGATCTCTCGGTAAAGAACAATGGCGCCTTTATGCATTGTTTCACACGTTATAGCCCCATGATGAGCGTAGGAGGTGCTAACGGTGTCAGTGATGAAAGTTGAAGGACTTATTGAGGAACAACACCCATAAGAGTTCACCCCAGGTGTTCAGCAGGAAAGTATAGAGGTTTCAAAGGGGATTTCCAGACGATAAGGAGATGTTGCCTTCGTGATAGAGCCACCCCAGTCCATTCTAGTCAGATCTAACGGCTTATGGGGGAAAACATTGGGTGACATAGAAGATACTTCAACCAGATGGAGGTGAAATAATGGGGATGGCATGGTCGTCTTCTCCTGCAAGGCTTCACGCACCTATTCAAAGTCTCATCCTTCTGGAATAATCTTTTCTCATTTTCGATCCCCATCACACCAAAATAGCCTCGTACACCCTAGGATGTGTAACAAAAGTGTTAGATCCAGATAGACATGGACAGTCAATGTCGTTCCGGGGAAAGTATTTCCTAACCTAGAGATTTCACAATAAGAATTCAATCCTCAGGTAAGCTTTAGAAGCAATGCATGAAGGGTCCATGATAATGCTCTTCAGTGACGCCAGATTTCGCATATATTATCGATGTGGACACTTTAGACAAAACTAGAGCAGTTTGCGATACCATCGCATCGTCGTAGTGCGGGAGGTAGAAAACAAGTATGTCAAAGGAGGATGATTATTTTTATTGTTATTACCACAAGTTTGTGAGGATCTGGGGAGAACTCGAGTCGCACAAGAACTTTAGATAATCCTGAATGCTTCCGACCAGAAATATAATAGAGATTTTACAAAATAATTCCCCAAAAGTGGTAATGGCATGCTACAGATCACTGAGTGAAGGGGGTAATTCGCTGGGGCGATATAGAGTGATTCTTGGTATGGGTTTTGAGAAACTACGGCTGACGACTGGCAGGATTGACCGATGACGTATTGGATCGGGCAAGTCACCTATCCCCGTTGCTCAGAAAATATCACTTTGGCATGGCCTTGTCCTACAACATCGAGTCGAGGTCAAAAATTCAGAGTTACTTGCCCATAGGGGAAACATAGGTGCCAGCTCAAGACCCCATCACTTGCAGTCTAAGGCGTCCTCAGCCAGCGCATTTGATACACGCATAAGATTCCTATAGCTATTTTCTTCTAATTTTTGCGTTATTTATCACAAAGCGATATGTGAACGAGGAGCGTTGGTACAACGGCACATCAAGATTCATATCGGATTACATCAGCTTTCTCACAATACATATATTATCTTGTCAGGCCCTTTTGCTCACTTTTCGTGGGAAAGGTGTTAACTTTTCGGCGAAAATGTGACCAGACCTCTAGAGGAAGCGCAATACGGTCTGAGTGATATTGTTGGTTGTAAATGCATGGGGATTATATTTTAGCTTCGTCTACTATGTATGTATACTGTACGAGAAGTCGTATGGTTAGTTTCAGGCATTCATGGGTAGAAAGAGAGCGCTAGCTCTCCGCGTATACGTGGGAAGACTCGCCGCTCAGGAGGGCGGGTCTCCTCATGCGTTACAACTCTCGCATTATTAGTCCATTACTATTATCCAATATAATAATACTGGGAATGATGACTGATTTAACACTACTGTCTGTTAAGTTTTCGGTGGTGCTGTTCCTAGACCGTATAACATTCCATTTGTCTGAGTAGGTGACGGTTAACTCGTTGTAAACGGATGAGAACTATAATACAAGTTTCATCTATATATATACCCCTTAGTAACCCGCTTACTAATATCCCTGTATGGTTTCGCTGGTTTACCGAATTCCCAAAAGTTAACACTGTTCTCAGCTTAAAGGGCGAGGGTGGGTGGGTAAAATAATTAGAAATGTTTTAAAGAATGATAATGCATCAATTGAGCGTAAAGATTTGTTAGAATAAAATATAGAAGCTCCGAATGAACTGTAAGAGCAGTATATAAATTTCGTTTGTGCATATATCTTGTAGTAAGATTAGGCAAACGAATGGGTAGATACATGAACACTAGGCTATTTATATATGTCTCAAATGGGGCAACAAAAAGGGATTGAACAATGGGAGTAAAGAAACAAAGAACAAAGAACAAAAGGAATATGTATTACGAACTTGTGTAACGCTCGTATTCCAACAAGATTTTAAAGACTAGAGTGACAGAGTCGTTACAGAAAAACAAAAGGCGTGAGAATCCTTCGTACGCTCGGCTGGACATTGAGTCGAACTTCTCCCGGCATGCCAGGGATCGTGCGGCACTCTTACTAACAAGAGCGGTAATGAATGTGGGTATTAGTGACCCGGTCACTATACCTCCGACTACTCGTAACAAAAGGCTAATTCAATCTATGAACGATAGTGGGAAGTAAGGAGGAAGGTTTAAATTCTCCACATGAGGTTGGTTTTTGAATGTAAAAACGGCTCTGACAATCACCTGATGTGGGGCATTCGCCGCTCGAGACACTTTGACATCCGCCAGTGACGACAAGCTCAATTTTGATCATCTGTATATCATTATAAAACACTCTACCCGCCTGTGTAAAATCTTAAAACGCCAAAAATATACTTGAAATCGTGAGTTTTGGTAGAGTACTTTTGCATTTTAGGCCATCCCCCTCAACATGTGCCGGAATTCTCCGGTGCGTACCTCTTGTGGAGAAGAATAGCGTTTTACAAGGGTCTTTTACATGTCTTTAAATTTGAAATTTTTAATCTCACGCACCTGCCGAGCTTTCCAAGAGTTATCAATCAAACTTGTTAAAGAAAATGTTTGCGGAGTATTTTCAGAATTTCTTTTTTTAAATTAGAGATTGTACTTGGTGATTTGTATGAATCTTTTAAGTTTTAATCACCAAGAGAGAAATATTACGCTCTGACTGCAAGGGAATCATGAAAATTGCTTCGGAGCGGGATTGACCGTCGATTTAGGAGTTATTTCCTCTGTATTGTAAGTATGATTTTTAAGTCAGAAAGCTGACAGGAAACATTACGTTTTTAGTAGTTTTTCAGTAACTGGTTCACAAATTGAAAACTCTTTGGAAAATAAATGTGACGTTTTCCGAGCCTTTTTATGCGTATGTTGAAACTTGTAAATTCGGACGTCCGCGACCAACAACCATCGAAGTTCAAATAGGAGTTGACACCGCAACTGTATTCACCGTATATACGGTCTGTTACTGTACCGTTTGCGATTTTGGGGCATCGAGTCCAGATACCAGATACGGTGACAGCAAAATACCGGAACTGTATAAGCGGTATAGTACGAGTCGACGCTCATAGACTTATTCCAAGACAGGACAGCAAGAGGAAAAGATGGCTAGCTGGAGGTGGTAAGACTACGACAACGAGCGGTATCATAATGAACATGCCTCTAAACTCGAATTACCCCGAAACAAACCACTCCCGCCTTGAAAACTTTGATTAAGGCCAGATACCTAAGCTTCCCACAACGTTTAAATCACTGTTGTACTCACCAAGGCATCACGAGGGACGGGCCTGTCTCATAGATGTACCCAGTACTATGAGAGTCCGCCAACCGATAATTCGACTGAAAAATTTGTGCTGATCGTGGTACAATTTAACAAAACGTCCTCAATCAAGAAGGGATTTTTCCAAGACTAAAAGAGACCGCGATTAACGTGTATCTTGTAACGAAGAGAGTAAACAGCCACGAGCAGACCTGTTCTGTAAATCACAAAAGTCCTCGTCTCCTCAACTTCGGCATATATAACGCCCTATTTCCTCTGTGTCGTCGTTTGTCAACTCGCTCAAGGGCCCAGACGTGACCTATGCGACTTACATGGTTCAACCAAATCCCAATTTGAAGGACAAGAGATTTCCACCTTCTTGTATAATGTTGCCATTATACATGGCGGACCAGCAGCTCCCACAATATTTCTTGTGACATTCCAGGATCCGGTAATGTGGGATATCACCCAAGGTTTTATAGGTGATCGCTACTGACGTTTTGCCATAGGCATCATCGTACACGGTATCGTAGACAACCCTGACAGTCGCAGCGGAGACAGCGAGAACAAGCGCGAGAATGCGGAACACGAAAAACATCATGTTGTTTTGCATACCGCCCTGGTTATTGAAAGGGTAAGAAGAGAAGTGGAGATACGAAGAGGAATACGGCGAATTATATATACCACCTCTCGAGGAGTATTGAACCATTTTTATGTCACAGAAAAAGCACACCACAATGTAAATACCATTCGCTAATTAGATTTTAGACCCTCTGGGAAATCGGCTAATGTGTTGGGTGATGAGAAGGAAAAAGAAAAATAATGGGACTATTTTATTTAAGAGAAAATAGACAAAGACGTAGTTAACGACTCACTAATTGAATTTCTGGATGATTTGGGAAACTGGATTACATTTTAGAGCATAACAAGGTATATACAAGGTAAAAATGGCAGCGGAAATCAGCATACTCGACTATATGCCATTTTATTTCGAAAAATGATGAACTATATTGAGACTTGGATGCCGTGCTTGCCGGAACGGAGGCCGAGAAGCGCAGCAGCTGTCAGTAGTATACTTGCCATATGTGAGGAGGGACATACAAGGGTCGGGAAAGAAGGAAGTGGGTTTGAACGTGGTAATATTAATAGCCTTATAAGTAGTTGTGCACGCTGTACAAGAAATTTGGGAAGATTTAGCAGGGTCTGTGTATGTAATTGGAATTGCCAAGAGGTTTTTCATTTGCAGGGGGGATGTTAGAGAATGGACTAAATGAGTAACTTGAGGAAGTCGTGGTTCACTTCTGAAAAGTTGTCACAGTGAGTTGTTTGTTGCTAAGCAAAGCAATTGTTCAAGTTTGGTTGTTTCGTCAATATAATTTCGTTTGGTGTGTGGTCCTCGGTATATTTAGCTCTTAGGCTATGCCGTACTTCACAGTAGCTTAGTATTAAAAACTTTTCTTTCTCGTGTCCACCCTGTGTCCATATCTCCCACTGCGTCAACAGCAATATTGGGCTGTACGGAGAAAGAAAAATTCGAAAAACATAGAAATAGAAATAATCGTTAATTTCTCAGTAAGTAGAGGATAGTACCAACCGCCTAGATTCTGCGTAATCAACACTCCTTCCCGTATGTTCAACAAGTTGAGGTGGAAAAGTTTAAATGACAGGAACGACAAAGCCTTGAATCACTTAATTCAAAACTAGGTCAAGTCGACGTCGCTTCAAGTTGTTTCCGTAGGGTTTCCTTGCGGTAGTGACAGCTAGATGATGGCCACAAGAAAGAGATGACATGCAATGCTATGAGAGAGGCTAATCAAGAACTTCTTGTGCCCGTCTGGCTCTCCTTCATGGTGTTACTATTCAAGATACTTCTGTTGTACCGTCAGAAGCCTCTCGCCGGCAATGAACTTAAATTCAACGTAAGGTGAACTTTTGTGCCAACCCTACAGCAGATAATATAATTGTGAGAATTTCAGTGGGTTGGCTAAATGAACCATGAGCCATCATCTTTTGTTAAACGAGCCAATTGATCGTTCCTGAGGATTTGCGAAGCACGTTCGTATCATAGAGATCGTCCCGTACACGTTTTCTGGTTCCATACTAGTGTATAGGATGGATTCGGCCAGTGATAATAAAATGGGGTATATGCATGAGATGACACGCTTAACATCGAAAAAGGTCGGATCACCCGTCATAATTATGATGATCTGCTCCTCTGCCCCACATGGCTTGTGAACAATAGCGGCCCACGTTGGTTAAAATTTCGACGTAAAGACAACAACAAAAAATATAAATAACATCCCAGAATACTACAATAATTATGATGGTGGTCTGACAAGTACCACTGGCGCCCCCCACTATGACATTCCCAAAATGGTAATGATTACAAATACGATATGACCCTCAGAATGGTAATGATTACACATATGATAGGATAATCGATAAGATCCTCTGCACTCACGAACTTTCTTGTGTATGTTCGCTCTCTCGCTTCTTATTATGTTGTCGTCTGTCATCCCCTGTGTCCACCCCAGTTTACCATAGAGCCACTCGTCCACTCATAGATTATCCGTATATAATCATCCCTAAATACCCAAGACAATTGTCCTCCCTGCACTTACAAGACATCTCTTGCGCAAAGTCCTACATTATATAGTTATCATAACACCATCAGATGACAGTATATAATCGCAACATCTCTACTGGTATTGGAAAGGTATAGCTGTTCGATGGACCACATCTATCTAAACGCATTTATAGATTCTTAGAATTATGAGGTATGATAATTGTGGGCGGCGAAACTTCCGGTTGAGGCATCTTCATCATTTAGACTGTTCCTCGACAGTCTTCAATTCCCAGGGTTCTGGGGAAACCCACTGTAAGGAGGGAACGCCAAGTTCGAGAAGCTTGCCGAAGGCTTTGGAGAAACTAGACGAAGGAGGGACGTCAAACAACTATGAGAGCCGGGGGAGAGAAAAAGTTACGCACTCGGCGAAGAACAACGACTCATCCGCAGCATACTTCTTAACCCATTGCTTGAATGACTTGTCCTGCACGAGCGCATAATCGGCCCTACATCCCGCAAACCAGACCAAACCCAATCAGGCATCAGCACAGGCCACAGACAGAATCAACACACGTACGGCAGCATCATAAGAGTTCCAGTCTTCTTGTCCTGCAGCTGCTTTGGCCCATTCCACTTCCTCCACACCCATTTCTCCTCGTTGCCTTGTGTTTACTATCCCCAGCCACCTTCTTCATGCACCAGGGTTTAGCACAATTTCTGAACATCGTTGAAGGTAGTGTTTGTAGACGTGTTGTTTGTTTGGTTCAGGTGGTGTTTGTGGACGTGTTGTTTGGTATGGGTTGTTTGGGTTTGTGGTGAATTCCTTTTTTGGGAAATGTCATAGTGGGGGGCGCCTGTGCTCGTTTGGTCTGACGTATTATCCCAATTTGAAAAAGTCATTTGAAATTATGTTACGGCGTTCGAGCACATGTCTATAGTATACTTGGTGTTCCTGCTGTGCAACATACGTATTGAGTTAGCGCTCGGGAGTTCCTGCGACGCGGTATCATGGGACAATAAAGGCCGCAGTCGATTGGGCGGACCGCCCCGGTGAGCAGAAAAGTGGAAAATATTCTCCTAATACTTCTAAAGACGTGAACAGTAGACGAGCTTCCTGAATGGCTGAACTTATATTGGCAAAGAACTTGACAAATTAATACACACCGGTACATGGTTATTAACATGGCATGACACAGAAGGCGGGTAAAATCAAAGTCCGCCATAGTCGTGATATATGACGTGACAAAGGCACGAGACCTTCATATAACTTGGCTTGGACCACCATCTTACGATCTCCTACGTCTCCTACCGCAACTCGTTGTAAATCATGCCTTCTGATGTCGAATGGAAAGACGGGATCTTCCTCAAGGTATGTCAGTTTTTTCAGTTTTGTCTTCCCTCATTTCAAGTCGTCGACATGTTCTGAGACATTTTCAACTTGAAATGCTCTTGAAATGCTACTTTTCTGATTCTTTTTTGCAGATCGTAAACGTTGTCGTTTACTTTTTATTCCTTGGATCTAATATCTACACTGTGACGTCGCCTGGAGGAGTCTACCAGGCTAGTAAAGAGACCTACTTTACTCCTGCAACCTGGGCTTTTGGTATCTGGTGAGTTTCTTCAAAACTGAGGCGTCAAGCTGCTCATTATACTTTTATACAAGGTCCTTGATTCACCTTCTTCTCCTCGGCGCAATCATCTACCAATTCTTCCCCGCAGGCAAACGGGTGATCGTTGACGGAATTAGCTGGCGATTCCCTCTTTTGGCTGTCCTTAATGCAATCTATGTCAACTTATGGGTCAGTATCGTATTTTCATTCTCCTTTGCTTATCTCTTACCTATAAACACCACTTCAAACTTCAACAGAGCCACCAAAAATATATCTTTGCCTTCATTTTCGCTCTCCTCGTCAGCTCAACTGTCTCACACATCTACTACATCATCAAGAAGCATCATGCCAGTGAAAACTTGAATGACGAGCGTTAGTCCTGTCCGGCAATAGCCATTCTTGACGCCACTGACGTAATTATGTATCAGTATGGATCCACCTCCCCTTCTCCTTGTACCATGGTTGGACCACCGTTCTCGTTATTCTCACTGCATTCGAGGCATTCGGTGTGAACGCTTCGACCCACCGCGCTGGAGTCTTTACCAAAGTTTTCGTCTTCTTGGGCTTGTAAGGTCACTTTTTTTATTAATCCCCCAGCGATTAATGAACTATTGTAGGCTCTTCCTCGAATCGACGTCAGCTGCATACGCCTTTTCAAGCCCGGAGGGTGATCTCGCTGCCAGTATCGCCATCGCTTGGGGTTTATTCGCCATTTTCACTCGTACGTCATTTTAATTGAGATGAAGTATCTGTGTGACTACATTCTTACAACGTATCCTATTGTGTCATAGACCAAAGCGATCCCTTCATTCATTGGTCTGCTCTCGCTTTCTCCATCCTTTCTATCTTCTGGATCCTCAAGTCCGCCTACGGTTATTGCGTGCTGTACCGCAGCAGCAACGTTAGTATCCTCCATGACGAGGAGAGGGCGCCTCTCGTTCCCGGCAACTAAGTGCCGAACGCATGAAATTGTCACAGTATTTCGTGACGCTACCTAGTTGGATTATTAACTACCGCAAAGGATTTGTTTCTTGGAATAACTTGTATACTTTGCAAAGCGCACCATTTCTTTTCCCAAGTTTTGTGTGTACATTTCTCCCTTTCTTTAGTCTTGACTTCTGTACAAAATATTTCCTTCAGTAGGAATACATGATATCGTTGGACGCTACTAAATTGATCACTTCCCTGATTTCTCGAAAGATGAATACAAGGGCCGAGATAGGACACCATTCCCTCGGGATTGTACCGCAGATGTATGATATTGTTCGCTCTTTACCTGTGTTTGCAGTACTTAGGGTTTATACGTGTCATACCAAGCAAGTTTAAGTTGCTCATATGGCTCAAATCAACTTTGCAACTGGTTTGACAAGTGCAAAGAATTAAAGTGCACTTTGAACATCATAAACTTGTACTCGTAACCCCGGCACCATCTGCATATCTAATTCAAACTCACAGTAATTACAAGCAAGATCCCTTGTATTTGCTCTTTGTATTTGCTCTTTTATGTGTAATATACTCAGTTTATTTAAAAATGAACCTTTCATGTAGGTAATCGAAAAATACATTACTAAATGAACTCGAACATACTTGCACTAGTCCTTAGTGGGAGAGCATGCGCCACTGGTATGTGGAGGTGATGACATAGTTTCAGAGGTCTGAACTCGAGTACTCCCATATTTGTATTTGAAATTTAAGGGTGCATTATGGTTAAAATTATAGTATTCCGAGAGAAACTCGATTTTAAGACAAAATTGGCGACAGACGTGGCGGAGCGGGCGTGAAGACTGATATTTACATTTTGAAGGGCCAGTTATACGTTTTGTAACCGGAATGGCCAATTCGGCTACGAAATCTGCCAGAAGAACCTATGTTAGGTATGTGTATGTTTGTTTGTGATATATATCAAACTATAACAAAACTATTGTTAAATTTGATGATGAAACACACCTTTTATAGGGGGAGTCCACCAATTATTGCAACTTTTCATATGAAGATGCTAATTGTGGACCATGCTTTTGGAGGTTAATGTGTGTCAGAACCACTATACACCTCCCAGAGCATCCAACCTATATTGTCAGGAGGTGCTACACTAACTGACACAAGATATTGAGACACAAATACTTTTATTACAAGCTTATTAAACCCTTGTATATTGTGTATTGCAATAGAGTCAACTCATACTATTTTTAATAACTATAACAAACATAATAATTCAGTCAATATGGAAGGGTTACATCGACTGAGGTATTGGCATATCTATCTGCATGTATTTATACGGTATTAAGACAATAGGGGGACAAATAAAAGGGCAAATAAAATGGTTGTGAGATACGGTAAAAATAGCAGTTGTAAAATATGATTGAGTCGCACAGAATGATCGAGAAGGGAAAAGGACAAGAAAAAAAACCTCGTGGTCTGCTAAGACACGACCTGCAGTAGCCTCTATTCATAACGCTCTGGCTAAGCAAATATTCTGGGATTCTATAGGCGGAGAGCAATGCACTTTTTCTCGTGTGCGAATCAGGGAAGCTGCTTCGTCAACATATCGGCTAGATTATGATCCGACATTACATGGCGAACATCGATATCACCGTTCATGACATATCACGAATGCAGTGATAACGAATGTCAATGTGCTTTACTACATTATGTTTCGTATTGTTCATTAATAAAACAGCAGCGGCGTTGTCTATTAAAAATAGTATGAGTTGACTCTATTGCAATACACAATATACAAGGGTTTAATAAGCTTGTAATAAAAGTACTTTGTGTCTCAATATCTTGTGTCAGTTAGTGTAGCACCTCCTGACAATATAGGTTGGATGCTCTGGGAGGTGTATAGTGGTTCTGACACACATTAACCTCCAAATGCATGGTCCACAATTAGCATCTTCATATGAAAAGTTGCAATAATTGGTGGACTCCCCCTATAAAAAGGTGTGTTTCATCATCAAATTTAACATTGTCATTGAAAAGGGTTGCTGGTCGCGGCTGGAGATGTCCTTTCGTCGTTCATTGCCGAGTACATCCACAAGATCTGCTTCATTGCCCATGAAAGTGCCATATACTCAGCCACCGTAGTAGAGAGACAACACTAGGCCGATATTGGGTGCCCCAAGCTGTCAGTCCTCCTGCTTAGATGGAAATGTGTCCAGAGCATGAATGATGATTGTCCAAATCCCTGCTGTAGTCAGCATCAACATAACCTACTGGTTTGAGATCCTTGTCGTCAATTTTTCCCTTAATATACCATAGGTCATGAGTTAATTCATTCCAATGGGCTTGTCCGAGATTAGATGGGAATTTGGGAAGAGTAGATACTGTGGAAGACAAATTGGGATGTGACCCAATCTGGGCATACATGATGGAACCCAATAATTATGATAGGATTTCTCAGCTATGAAGATATAGTCCTCTATTGTGTTCAGTGCCATGTCACATGTAAGCACTATCCCAGTTGGCAGTGGTATTCCCCATGTGTATTAAGGCCTGTGTCTGGATTCCACTCAGAACCCAACTTCCTCCTGAATTATATCCCTGTCATATCTTGCCATGCTCCTAAGTCAACATATGCACCTGCTTTGGAACCCAAGGTTCTTTCCAAAATATGCTCACTACCTGCTCCTGCTCTAGAACCTGAGACTTTTCTGAAAATACACCTGCTTATGTTAGATTGAGTAATGCTAGCAGAATTTAGCCCTCCCTTATGTGACTTAGCAACCTTTTTTTTGGCCAATGACTTAGGGCAAATCTGACTCTGGGACACTTATTAGCCCAGTATTTCATTCAATTACCTTTTAAAAGATTGTCATTTTTATACAAGACTATACAAGTTGAGGAGGAGAATTTTAGTCCTACCTTATGCAACTCTGCAAGCTTGTCTGACCGACAACTGCTATAAATATTAACAATCTATTTTATTTCTACAATTGTCTAACAGTACGTCAATGTTTATACAAGTCTATGCCAGTTGAGGAGGAGAATCTAGTCCTACATTATGCAACCCAGCAAGCTTGTCTGGCTGACAACTGCTACACCTTTTTGTGACCTGACAAAGCAGATAAAAAGGGAAAAATCGACTTTTATTATCACGACTATTTCATGGTGTATCAAGTCCTACAACTAAAGTTATCATTTTTTTGGGGGGCAGCATTCATGCTTACTAGTTTCAAAAAAGAATGGACTGGAGAGTTCGAAGCAGATCCTGGCCAGCTACCATTCACGACTCAAATTCACTTTCAATTCCAATCACAACCACCCCCACAGCACATTGGATCCTATGTATCACAATCTCACTTTCCAAAGTGTGGTGGCAATTTTCCCAAAATTATTATCATCCATTCCATTATCTCAACTTCCTTCAACATTCACATTTCACTCAATATACTGCAGCAAACCATCCATGACTGACATATTCACAAAGGCCCTGGAAGGTCCACAATTCATAGGATGATGAAGACTACTTGGTCTATATTAGGGTAGCAGTAGAAAAGCATCAGTGAGGAGGAGTGTTGGAAGGTGAAGAAAGCACTGTTGCTATTTCTACCGATCAAGGGGGGTAATATGACCCGAGAGGTTTTTCCATCACTTATTCTTGGGCATATCTCCCCGACTCCCCCAGCACCTGTGTAGTCGAGAAAATGTATATAAACGATGCTACTACTGTATAGTAGAGGCAGTTGATTATACAATCATATTCTAGACATCTACTACAATATAAGATTTCTTTTTTTAACATTTTTTTTGTTTGAAACTCGGGAGAATAATATGATATATAATATATAAAAGCCGAAACAAGAATGGATGCTTACACAGCAGGGAATGTAGGGAATGGCCATACCTGTATGCTGCATTAGTGTAGTTGTGGCTGTTCCCTACATTCTGTGCTGTATAAGCATTTATTCTTGTTTATAATTTTATATATCATATATCATATTATTCTCCCTGAGTTCAAAACCAATAAAGTGTGCAATTGTGGTGGGGGAGCTGATTCTTCATGGAGGTCCAAATGTTAAATAGCAGGAAATAAGAAATTCTGAGTATGGGAATAACTTGCCCTACATATATATATATAGCAAATAGAAATTATAATATCTTACTTCCGCCCCATTATGGAGTTATATGGCAATTTGTTTTTTGGGACCCAAAGTGGAATTTTTATTGATTTTTGAACTCCGCACTATGTACTCGGAACAGCTGTAAATCATGAATTGGCTAATGGCGTGGGCTTCAGGAAGATGATTATTTTCTCACCGGTACTCCGGAATTCTTGGAATTAATAAATTCTCGACTGCCCTTCCAAAGGCATTCTCGAAATCGGGTCCACGGCGGAAGTCATCAGGAAAATTGCTTTAAGCGCCCCTTTGGCTCCCAGACGAGATCCCCATTCGACGCTGCTCCAGACGCTTCATAAACGTCCAAGAGCATTCTAGAACGGGGGATCTCGTCCGAAATCCTCATCAATCAAGAATCAATAAACTGATGGTGCTCGAACTGTATTTTTATATATCTGTCTAGTGTATTGAAGATTGATACAGCAAGCGGGCAATTACGGGCGAAAAACAGCAGCGAGATAATACAACTATTTTGTTTCTCACACTCACGGTGAAGAATATGCGCTTCTTTCGATTACAACGCAACCTCTTCTGGTTGTTGGTTACACCGAGACTTGGAATTTCAATTCGCCGCACAGTTCTTTTGGTGAGAGGAACGTTTCAATGAATATGAAAGCCCCAAGCCCTTCACCATCTCCTAACACTGTTTCAACTCATTTTTAACTCATCGTGTATAAATCGATGTACTGTCAGAAGTGCGTCCATTCTCTTCGTCGGCACGTCAGGAAAATACGTCGGCGGGGACCTTCTCTTAAAGCCTGGTCAGTGACATCTATACAATCTTCAGCACAGAAGCCTGTCAGAATGTTGAGGGTGTTCATCCGGAGGCAAAGGGCATCTTGCTGAGCCAAGGGCGGATGGTATATTTATTGTTCCAAGCTTCGGGGACTCTTATTTAACAGACTGGTTCAACTCTGTGTTCCTTTGGGTTGAAACTAGTGGCTGTTATATCTGGGCTAGTATAGTGAGTGATGAACCCCACCTTTTCCCCGATCCAATTCTCATAAAGATCACACTACTAGCCGTTCTCTATGTCCTCTCCCTCAGTGACTGAGTTGGATACCAATGGCGGGAGGAAGAGATCTTTAAGCGTGCAAGAAGTCAAGACTAATGACGTCCTTGATTCCACACTCCGAATCACGATAGAAAGTGCGCTCACAAGAAAGCTGGATTTGAGGCTTATGCCCATATTTGCCCTGATTTTTATGATGCATAATATGGGTATGTTCTCCATGAACCATTGAGGAGTCTTTCACTATGATCATCTCCCTGTATAGACCGCAATGCAGTAGCAGCTGCTAGGTTGCAGGGACTCGAAATGCATCTGGGTCTGTCTGGTTAGTCGCGTACTGGCACTCCCTCCCAAGTTATTGTATGATATATCTCCTACTCAAAGGCGTCAGATATAATGCTGTAGTGGCAATTTTGTACTCCAGTGCTACTCCTGTGCCAATCCTGTACAATATGGTATGGCCTTGGAATATTATCATATTATCTTGTTTATTTATTATAACATACCGCAACAGTTCTTGAACAGAACATCCAGGTAAGTCACTCCCTCACTCAGCGAAAAATTGTAGTTAATTTTGAGTCAATTAGGCCATCTATTTTCATTGGTATTCTCATTTGTTATTGAGCGCTGGTAGCATACAACAATATTGAACTTGTTATTCCAGGGGCCTGCGTCGTGGTTTGGGGTATTGCATCTGTCCTAATCGGCGTACGGAGCATTTATTCCCCAAACTTGAAAGTCTGTTGTCTCAACTTTCACATAGGTTACGAACAACTTTACTGGGATCATGATTTGTCGCGCGTTTCTTGGTGTGGCAGAAGCTGCCTTCTTACCGGGGGGAGTCTATATTCTCAGTAATTGGTATACTCGAAAGGTAGAGCGATTATTCGATTTCTGTCCTGTTTCTTAAATTATACATCTTCAGCAATTGGCCTTCCGAATTGCGATACTCTCGTGTGGCTCTTTTATTTCCAATGCGTTTGGGAGTGTGAGTGACTCTCTTATCAGTATCTAATTGTATGGTAGAAATCTAAAGAGGTACAAGTTGGTAGCTGCGGGTGTTCTAGGACGTATGGAAGGCGAAAGGGGCCTCCCAGCATGGCGATGGTGAGGTAGCTTGATCGTGTTTCAGAAACCGTGTCTAATAAGATATATCAGGCTTTTCTTCATAGAGGTGTCTTAATCCCGTCTGCTAAAGGTTAAAAGCTAATGTACATATGCTAGGGAAGCATAACTATCGTCCTTGGTTTAATGGCCATGTAAGTCGCAGCCGACAAATCGCTGTATCTTTTCTCATTAATTTGCTAGGATTATCCTTCCTGATTGCGTAAGAAAATGCTTTCCATCCATGACCATCGTTAATCATCATTTCACAGGCTCGTGACACACGTTGGCTGTCAGCCTCCGAGTTACATCTCGCTCGGGTGAGATTAGCAGAAGAGGTGGGAGAAGCAGACCAGGACACCTCGCAAGACTCGTAAGTTTATAAATGACAGCAATATCTAGAAAGGGGAGTGTCCTGACTCGTCCGTCCACCCACAGTGCATGGACTGGCTTGAAGATGGCAATAACGGACGTCAGAGTTCTATTATTCATAATGAAGGCATTTATGGCAAGTATTAGTTCGGGTTTCGGCAATTTCTTTCCCACGTGAGGCTAGTCTTTCTTATAACACAAATAATATACTTATATTTTTATGTGGAATGGTTCCTAGACTGGCAGCCACTCTCGGATACCCCACCACGATAACTTTACTCCTAACGGCGTATGTTTGCGTTTTATTGGTTTAATATAACTCTAATACAAGGTTTTTAGACCTCCATGGATATTCGCACTGATTTTTTCTTTGATTAACGCCCTGAGCGCTGGTAGGCTTCCTTATGACTTAAGAGCTATTATTGGAGTCGATGTGCTCTTCCTTATAATTAGACAGAACTGGAGAGCGATTTTTTCACTATGCATTCTGGCACTTTGTTGGAATACTAGGATTTATCATCGGCATATCAACTAGCGCTATCGGAGCACGATACTTTATGCTGTACTTGTTGGCCTCATCCTTTGCAGGTCTGTACATTGAGAAATGGCAGCTCTCCCCTTACAATTTATCGTTAAATTTCTTCAGGAGTTCTCCTCGGCCCGGTCTGGCTTACTAATGTAAGATATAATGTATTTTCCTTATATGAGGTTGCCTCCAATGTCCTAGCTCAGACCATTTCGAGACCGCCCGCGAAACGTGCCGCAGCTATAGGTCTCGTCGGGACATGTCAGTATACCATAGAGCATCTTTTTCAAATAGACCTACTGACATTTTCCTAGGTTCTAATATCGGACTTATGTGAGTAGGACTTACAAATTCATTCTTCTTTCGACGCTGAATGTGAAAATTGAAAGAATCGGCTCCTTCGTGTGGAAAGGAACATGGGGCCCGACTTATCACAATAGTATGATAATTTCGCTCTGCTGTGCGGTACTTTCCATGTCTGTTGCATTGGGTAAGTCAGCTTTTTCTTAGTGATTATTCCCCCATCAAGTGATTATTATATCAGTAATACGGCAGAAATTAATCCGTGAAAACCGTGCCCTTGATGCCCAAGAGTCACTCCTTCTGTGTGGGCCTAACCGAGAACGGATAGAAGAGTTCGCTAGATGTCAGTTTTCTGTCAATTATGAAATGATTATGGTACCGATAATAATCTCAATTTCTCCAGTGGAGGGCATAACATTCGAGGAGGCTTTGGTCAGGAAAAACGGTCTCAGATACTTGTACTAAGATGCATCAACCTTCAGCACCGATATATACATTAGTTAGATATCTGATCCCAACAATACTTTGAGTGTACATTTCAGTTCTTAACAGTCCATGTGTCCAAGCGAAGGCTGTGTCTATCAATTTTTACTGCTTTTTTTTTTAGCCAAAGTCGTAGTGGTTCCTCAGCTGATCATGTTCCTACAACTTTGTATCCTTCTATTATCTTAATGAAAAGCATTGGTTTATTTTCTTTATTTATGCACACCGCCTTTTTCTTATTGAATAGTTAAAGAAGTCCATTATATATTTGTGATTTCCTATATAATATGTATTTAAAGTATTTATGTAATAAAATATTTATTTTCAGTTTGTCTGAAATTTATTATGCATCAGGGATTCGGGAATGTCTATACCTATTATGTAGCCTCCATAGCCTCCCTAGATCTATAGTAAGCTTTTATACCGACTCGTAAATAGGGATCTCGCGAAAGTAATGTGTCTAGCCGAGCTAGCTAGCTCTCCTAGATGGCTCTAGACAATATAGACGGCATACTTACTGATCTTCCCACTTTCCTGATGTGCATCCTTTTGTTCTGGTGTTTATGGGTACGAACTCCTAATGTCACCCTACGAGAATACCTAAAGCATCTGAGAAAGGTATCCTATCTCGCGACTGGATTATGCTACCCGAACTTGATTTTCATTATTTAGATATCAATTTTGACAGCTTAATGTATTTTCCTGTTTTGCGGAACTGCAGCCAGGGCTTTTTTATTTATTTTATGTACCTAGAGTAAAAATAAACCTTGTGTCGCTATCAATTTCAATGAAAATTCATGATTGTGAAATTATTTATTATAAGCCTAAATAATATTTGCTAATTCTTGTCGAGGGTCAGCGCTGTGGCCTTCGCATCGAACAATAGCCCAAGTTATCAGCCACGATGTTTGTTGCGATTCCATATCAGTAAGGATCAGATAATTATCGAGATTGTTGATTTCCAGGAATCAGAGGAGGGTACCCACTCTTCTCAGTGCAGGCCATACATGGAGGATTTGATGAGTAATTATGCCATTTGCCACAAAACCATTACGTGCATTAGTACCTTGAGTTGGAAGCCAAACAAGTCCCCACGTAGTATATCTAATCCACGAGGCATGTTTAAACTGTCTGTACCAACGAACAGGAAACGGACATCCTAAAGATGAGATTTTCAGATTTGATAAGATGGTTTAATATAATTACTTAATATATGGTTTCAATCGGGAATAGAAGTCCGGCTTGTATTTCATAATTACCTTAGCATTTATACTGAAGTCGGCTACTTGAAACTCGCTATGACTAAAGGGCTAGTTCAATAAGCAAGTGTGCTTGTATGTATAATCAATTAAGGAATGTCCAAGAGAGAGGGAGAAACATGGGCCAATGCCCTCAGCGTTGTGTTTGATAGCTTTCTTCTGACTCTAAGAAAATATGGACAACTACAAGTGTAATTACTGACGTCCACTCTCACGTCGTCTCTTCGACGTCAATCACTTTTCCAAGGGAGAGTGCAAAGATCATATTTTGGACATGAAATCCCAAGGGATACGGCTGCAATTTGGGAAAGCCAACGCCATCGGCATACTGACCGGCTTGCACACCATCATCGTCTCCTCCTGGCGCGTATTCCACAATTCGTGCCAATCCCTCCAAATGAGAGGGACAGGTGATCCAATATTTTGTGCCAACCTCTGGGAGGGGTCCGCTGGGAAGAGGGGGATGTATGAAGGTCAAATTTCGTGCAAAATGACTAGAGTTGTAAGGGAAACTAGGGAGATAGGATGCTGGCGTCACAATCGCCGAGAAAAACGGCTTGATGTCTGAAGGTGAGGGAGAAAAGACTTCGATTTTGATCGGAGAGTTGGGTTTCTCTGGTTCAAGATTCGTGAAACTGAACCGTGCTATGTGCTTGCAAATATTCCAGTGCTTTCTGCCTGTGAGGTAGTTATATAAATGTGAGGAGAAAAGTTGGTTCTGAATTTTCACCATTGTATAGTGATACATCAGTGGAAACGTAAATCCGAGTTATTCTCGGACTTGTCGTCCCAGCTGGGTCGTCAAATTCTCCTGGTATGTACATGATCTCATCATAGACTCCTAAAAATATGAAGTCAGTCAGCGTATCCAGTATACCTACTTTGGCCATAAATATTAACCTACGGGCCCGCCAGTATACCTTCCAATTTGAATCAACCCACTACCGGGTGGACCAGCACGATATTCTCCCGCCTCTTTTGATGCGAAAAATGAGGCGCCTTCCAGAGGAGCATAGGCACCCTCAGGCAATGAAGATTACTGTGGCAGAAAGAACAGGTACATTTCACCTTTGAGTGGCCAAGGGAAAGGCGCATTTCTGGCAAGGTCGGATTCCGTTGATGCGAGTGATGTTTCTGATTTATTGCTCATGTTGGATTGTAGATAGGAGTGGGAAGTATGCAACAAGCATCACAAACTAGAGCTAGTTATATAGCCCATGCGCCATTATTCAACATATCCACTGCAAGTGAATGCATAACTGTTTCGGGGTCTACATTCTAGTACGAGAATCAAATAAGTCGCTACTGGAGTATTTTCGGTGAACAAGACTTGGAAAGAACACCACATTGTGAAAATATTATATTGAAACAAGAATGGACCCGAAATTGACGGTGCATAATATTGTGTTCGTCGTATGATACTAACCATATTCAAGTTGGGATAATGCGTGTCCTGCATAATGCCTACACAGTGACACATGAGGTTCAAATAGTTAACAGTCGACTTTATGCACTAGTACGATGACTATACTAAAGGCAATCATTCAACTGACATAAACAGTGCGTGTTGATCATAATATTTTAAGCAGTTGGCCTGCCATTCACCCCTTCACCCCCATCCTATGATGGATAATCACAAGAGCCCCTAATCTCTCCCGATCCATCAGAATGGAGGTTTTACTCCAAACATATCCATTTTCTTGAAATTGAGGCAATCCGTGTTATATTCTGGCTTATGGTAATCTGCAGTGCGGTACTTTGGGAAGTCTCATGCTCCGGCGGAGACGGGTTAGCGGTTGCGAGTTACCAGTGCCATTGCCACAGAACTAGACGAAGACATTTTCATCTCTATCGGTAATACTTAATGTGATCCCAAAACGTGAAGATTTACGCCATAGTCGTCGCACCATTAGAGGTCTGGATATTACATAATGGAATAAAATCAAATGTCGTTCCATTCACTTCGTAGTTCTGGTGGTGTCGCGATATATTATATGAAGAGGCTGCCTTTTGAGGATAATCATCGGTAGAAAACCGACACATTCAAGAAGCTCTTGCTTATGAAATTCTTGAGGTGTACATATGTGCCAAAGGAATCCATCCGCTTCATAGAAGGATTGCTTCCGGTAGCGGAGACAGGAAGCTCCGGAGATACAGGGAATGCCTATTTATGAACGTGTTGAAGAAACTTCCCCGGAATCTTGTTTCAACCCACGAGTGGATTTAGATATCAAGGGGGGGGTACCATTGACGACATGGACATTGGAATGTGGATTGGAATAGTTCTCTCAATTGCGATGACATTCATAAGAAAAGATGTCTGATATTTGGAAACCGCAGCTACAAATTGATACCTGCTATCATACTCACCATCGGACAATATGAGAACGGCCATAAGGTTTACAAAAATCGCCGAACCCGACAAAACTCCGACGAGGCTTTAAAAGAGTTGTTCAGATGTCGACGCTTCCTAGTCCAATCCAACTTCATCCACATGGCCACATTACCCTATCTGGGCATAAGAGGCGTTGCCATGTCTGAGGGCAATCACCTGAGCTTCTAAACCAAGCTCTTGACGAAATTGGCCACTCTTCTGATTTATTGGCCTTCCTTGTAATCTGGGAGGTGATCTCCCGCATTGTCATCCAACACCAGACGCCAGAGACACTTTCGGATGTTTCCATTTAGTCTCCATTATTCCCCGACCACTCCTCATTCGTGACGAGTCAACTTTGCCCCCCACCCGTCTTGTCACATTTTTCCCTCTATCGAGCTGCTGTCTTCGATTAAAACATTGTTAAAGAGGAGACCCACATACCTGTTGAGTTGTCTTCGTGCATTGACTCCAAGGCAGTCATATTACTCTTTCAAACACCCAAACACCAGAATCATCCCGCTGAAGACCATATTCCTCTCCCCATTTGATTCATGTACCCACCCAACTTGGCTTGGAACACCATCTTACGACCCCCTATGTCTCCTACTTCAACTCGTTGTAAACCATCCCGTCCGATGCCGATGGGAAAGACCGGATCTTCCTCAAGGTATGTCAGTTTTTCCAGTTTTGTCTTCCCCCATTTCAAGTCATCCACTTCTCCTTAGACATTTTCAACTAGAAATGCTACTTTTCTGGTTACTTTTTGCAGATCATGAATGTTATCGTTTACTTTCTATTCCCTGGATCTAATATCTATACTGTGACGTTGCCTGGAAGTGTCCACCAGTCTAGTAAAGAGACCTCCCTTACTCCTGCAGCCTGGGCTTTTGGTATCTCCTCCTAAAGGAGGCAAACTGAGAGATGCAGCAAATTGTTGGAAATGATGACGAAACACCCTTCTCCTTGGGGTGGTTCACCTATTCCCTCAACGTTTTATATGAAAATGCTAATTGTGGACCATGTTTTGGGAGGCTAATTCATGATTTTACCAATGTACACCTAAACTAGCACTGAACCTATCATGTCAGAAGGTGATACACTATCTGACACATTGATTGACACACAAGTACTTCTATTACAAGTCTAGTAAACCACTTGTAGATTGTGTATTACAATAAGTCAACTCATACAATTTTTAATAAAGAGCTTGCTGGATGTGATTATTTTGTCCATATGACTTATTTCTGAATGGTCTCAATCCCATTCAATGGAAGGTACAACTTTTGAAGAACCTTTAGTCAAGAAGAAAAGTTTCAGACAGTGGTAGCAAGGCATCATTCACAAACAGTCAATTGAATTATGTGTACTACTCCTGTCCATAAACAGGGCGAGTTTTCATCCGGTCCTTTCACTCATACTGAATGTTGATAGTGTATATCCAAATAAATCATAAAACAAGTATAAAGGTATTATAGGGGTAATCAAGAGGCGATGAAACCAAAAAAAGGACGGAGAAGCCAAACTATTTGACTAGGAATGGGAAGAATTAAAAGGACATGAAGAGAAGGAAAAGAAAACAAAAAAAAAAAGGAAGAGAAAATTGTCCCCGCACCTTCTGAGTCTACCTTCCTTCCACCATTAATTAAATCCACCTCCAAAATACTCTTCTGCCTATTAAATCGTCACCGATGTGGTTGATTAGTCCACCTTACGAGTATGTCTAGTCTAATCCCTTTTGGTATCATATCCCTCTGGATTTTTCGTCTGCCAGTTCCATAGATCGCGACACATGACTTCTAGGGTCTGAGGGGCGTTGAAGCCGAGTTCGCGCTCAGCGAGTGAGGGGTCTGCGGTGAGGTCGGGGACATCACCTAATCTGTGAGCAGGAGGGATAAGTTCGTTGTCGTGGAGAGGTGACAATAAGGTGGGGTAATAGACAGGAAGATGAAACGCCGGAGGGAAGATTGGTTGAAATGAATTTGTTAGGGAAAATGAACGAGAAACAAAAAAAAAAAAAGAATCATAAAATCCCAAAATAGACAAAGCAAGAAGAAAAAGCCACTCACCTCCTCCCAATAATCTCCGTCTTAAAATCCACCCCCGTCGCTTTCCTCATAGCCTCCACAATATCGAAAACACTCTGCCCCCTTCCTTTACCGAGATTAAACGCCCTAAACTTCCCGTCCCCCTCGCCGAGGTTACTCCATACGTCCTGCCCGCCCTCCCTCACCCCCTCTCCGCGCAGCGCAGGCGACGCATCAATGTCCGCCCACGCACTCTTATCCAGCTCGCCCGGCTGCAGCGCGTCCAGCGCAAGGAGGTGTCCCGCCGCGAGGTCCATGACGTGGAGGTAGTCGCGCACGCAGGTCCCGTCGCGCGTGGGGTAGTCGTTCCCGAAGACTTGGAGGATGGGGTCGGAGATACGGCCGACGGCCATCTGGGAGAGGAGTGGGAGGAGGTTGCCCGGCCGCCCGCGGGGGTCTTCGCCGATCTGCCCGGAGGGGTGGGCGCCTGCAGGGCTGGGGAAATGTGTTAGTCTTGGGCTTGAAGTGGAGCGGGGGAGGAGGGTGTGTGTGTGTGTGTGACGCAAACGTACTTGAAATATCGCAGCGAAATCGCACGCCAGCGAGACGGTTGAGCTACATGAAATAAGTGGGTGTGGGCCCATTTATACTCAATGGAACGAGATGACACAAAACACGCACAAGCACATAAATCAGAGATCACACCCTCAGATACAATTTTTGTCCGTCCATAACAGCTTTCTGCCTGCAAGGGACTCGTCTCGGGAATGGGAATAACAGGTGGAATACCATACACCGTCGCAGAGGACGAGTATACAAATCGCGTGCAGTCGAATGCGTCCATGACCTGCAGGAGGGTGACAGTCGCGCCGACATTATTTTGGTAATACGTCAGTGGGATCTCGCCAGATTCGCCAACGGCCTTGTACGCCTGAGAATAATAAAGGTTGAGGTGAATTAGGAACAGGAACCAGGTGTGGTAAGGCACGCACTCCGATATGTATGACACCCCAGACCCGGCCCTTGCCGTACTTGTCAAAAACGGCCTTGATATCTGTGTACTTGGTTAAATCTCCATTATTGGAATCGACGAGTGCGCTTGCGCGGTCGGCGCCGGGAGGCAGCGCGTCCAATGCAATTTTTTCGACATAAGAGAGTGCGAGTGGGTGGGAGTTGTGGTGGTTGTCAATTGAGATGACTTTGAACTGGCGAGTGAGAAGGAGGGTAAGGACGACGTGGGAGCCGATGTAGCCCGCTCCGCCGGTGACTATAACGCGCTGGAGGGATGTTAGATGTATGATATGTTGTATCCGGTTGAAGATTGCGTACACGGAGAGTGTCAGGTGTGTCCAACATGGTAGGAACTGACCAAATACAATTCGCCCCACCAATCTTTGGAGCGGGTCCCACGCCCATACACGTCCACACCGACTTGCCACCACGATACCATGTCTGTTAAAGAAATAAAATAAAATAATTTTATATAAAAAATGTTTGAGAGGAATACTTATAACTTCTCAGTAAGGTCAATAAAATAAAATAAAATTCGGCAAAATGTGTAATGCTGCAACGCGATCACGCGATCACGCGACCTTTCTACTTTGTTGCTACACCGCTGCCGTTCAATCGACGGTCACGGGTACGGCATCGTTGGCAAAGCATAGCCGTATTAAATTCAAAAACCAACCAGATGTGTAGAATTTAAATCTTCGGTACCTCTTATCATTCGTGGAATGTATATCAGCCTTTCGTTCACGATACGAATCCCGACTCGATGTTGGGGACGAGGCCATGCTCCCAAGTGATATTTCCTGGGATGGGCGATCCAATACGTCATCGGTCAATCATACCAGTCATCAGCCGTGGTTTCTCCGCACCAAGAAATCACTCTATATCGCCCTAATGAATTACCCCCCTCTCTCGGTGATCTGTAGCATGCCATTGCGACTTTTGGGGAATTCTTTTTTAAAACACCCTGACTACCGTAGTTCTAGTCGGAAGCATTCAGGATTATCTAAAGATCTTGTGCAACTGAAGTTCTCCCCAAATCCTCACAAACTTGAGGTAATAATAATAAAATAATTATTCTCCTCGGGCATACTTGCTTTCTACCTCCCAACAGTACGTCACTGCTCTAGCTTTGTCCAAAGTGTCCATATCGATCATATATGCGAAATATGGCGCCACTGAAGAGTATTATCATGGACCCTTCATACATTTCCTATCCGAGGATTGCATTTGTATTGTTAAATCTCTAGGTTAAGACCGTGTGATACTACTTTCCCCGGAAACGACATCATGCTTATCTGGATTTAACAATTGCGCATCCTAGTGTACCAGGCTGTTTTAATGTGATGGAAATTCGAAAGGAGAAATTTATTATTCCCGCGGGATGGGATTGAAATAGTGCGTTGAAGCCTTGCAGGAGAAGACGACTCTTCTTTCTTTCGTCTGATTGAAGTATTTTTTATATCACCAGTGTCACGTGAAGTTGGAGAGTCTTGGTTTTTTCGTTTATCCATGGGCAATCTCTGAGTGATACTACTTCAGTTGATACCACTTCAGTTGCTTTCAGACCAGCCTACATTCCAGCTGAAAGAAAGTTCAATCAAACCAGTCACAATTAGGAACATTTCTCAGTGGCGCTTTTTTTCCCACCCTGAATATGCAAGGTTGTTAGGCCAGCGTCTATCGGCTCGTCTGCTTTTCTCTCCCTGACCACCACTCTAGGGGAATTTGCAAACGCTTCCACACTCATAATGCTCAGTGATCTACCCCGATTTCTCATACCTTCATCTAAAAGACCGAAAGAGGTCATGGGAGAAGAGCTTAGGCTGAGACACCGGCCTACAAAATGAGCCACAGTGAACCGCAGTATGTTTTACTTTTTCGTTCGTTCCATTCATAGCTAGTGCATTATGTGGTCTCGTAATTCTCCAACGACATCTACTACGTCATTCTCGACTGTCTCTGTATGTGGTTTGACAATGTCGTTGCCTGTGTATCCCAGTCCCTGATTAATGTCTGATAGCAGAGTGTATACGTGCCCTCTCACACAGACGCTAGCCCTGTCCGCATCATACGTCATGTCATTAAATTTGGTTTGGGTTATGAAGCTCAACTACAACTGTAGCATAATTACTTGCAACAGACGCCATCAAGACCATCACCGGCTCTAGTATACCTGGTTAGCGCAACACAACCATATAGCTCCCACCGCACAGGCATCTGCCCTATGATCGACTTTCTGCAGACAAAATATGTATTCGCCTTGGAGTTGTTAAAGAATTATTTTAATTCCACATTTCAATTGCTGCGGGCCCCCATTAATGCAACCATACAGCTCCCACTGCACATGCATCTGCCCTATGATCCACCATTGTCTTGCTGCTTGGACTTCGACAGACGAGCCGGCAGGCAAACCTGCTGCCTCACAGCACGACCTACGTCAGCTTCGGTGATCATTGATCTCGGGTTAAAGCCTCTATCTCCTGACAGGTGTACTGCCCAACTGTATACTACCCATCATTGGGTCTCAAGATTCTTGGAATTTTGTTGCGCGCAAAGGTCGGCACAAATTCATTATCTTATCACTCCCTTTGGACCAGGCTCAGTAGTAGACTCCTAAACAGTAACTCTGGAAGGACAAAATGGTAGGGGTAGTGGTATCCCCCTGATGAGAGTTTTCATCAGCTCAAAACCATTACAGTCCATTTCTCCTAGCCACCCTCTACTTTAGCTGACAAAGTTGAATCTTTGAAGACAACTGATTGTGGTGATTGATAAGGTGGTGGTCTGCCTAGTGGCACTCCAGTGGACGCTGGTGACTGTGTGTTGCCATGGTCACCTTGCTAATTGACTTTCTGCAGACAAAATATGTACCCACCTCCCAGTATGCTTCATCTGTTTTGATGGATGCATCTGAATTACGATGACGGCAAGCACAGTCAAAATGAGACCATGCTCGTACAAAGAAAGCTGCTTCTGCTGCCACTCTGTTACGCATGGCTCATGCCTCCATCGCAAAATCTAAATTGAAGTAGAACACTTGTTTGTCACGAGATATTCGATCAAGGGGTGGTGTTAGAATATGAGTATATACAATTAGCTATGACCTCATATCTTGTTTTGTGTCTGTATAGATTCAACTGGTTCACATCATGTGATAGTTATTATTAGATAGTTCCTGAGCAGATAGTCCTATAGACCAGTGCACAGACCACTTAGTACAGTATATAGTTAGTCCAGTTGAGGGGTAGAAACCTCAACTGGAAGCCCAGCTATATCACCAGTTTATATTCTACACCGCTCTATCTAAGTTACTTAGTACCTAGATAGAGAGTCTGTTACGACCGTGTCACACCCCGACGGTCCCTGAGGTTATCGCCTCCTATTGATGTTTCAAGTCATCGTTCAAGTCTTCACATCGGAAACTGTCGGCTTCCTGATGCTGACGTATCCCTTCACGGTGATCAAACTCCATTTATGCCCCCGTCAAAATATACTTGTACTATCTGGTTAAACTCTGATATGTCCCTTTATTATGATGATCTGTTCTACTCTATGTTTCACATATGTCTATATATACTTGTAACCCTTGGACTATTTCCTTTTCTTGTAATTCCGCTCTCAGTTATCTCACGGCCTCCGAACTAATCGCAACCTTCCCATTCCTAGTCAAGCTTATTTGTCAATACCATTTTCTGCTCTTCTCCTAGTTAGTATCTCCTAGACGCCGAATACTTGTATATGAACCCATTGTAGTTGTAGTTACTAGGCAATCAGAATATCGACTCAGCATACCCTCTTACACCTCTAGCAGCCTCATACTAAGTACTCTACTATCCGCCTTCATGTGCGCTCGCCCACTCTCGGTCTCCGACCCCTTGGCCTGACGCTCGACTTATCCTTCGGTTCTGATTGGTAGTTTCACTGAGAGGTATTCATTAGGACTAGTCTCCGCCCGTCCAAAATTTAAGGACACCCGACAGATAATTGCGAGGGTGCAGCACATAAGCTGAAGCCAAGTCCTTCCGATCGGTCCCTGTCGGCCTACCAACATTAGTCAGTTTTCAGTTCTTAACAGAGTCTCATACTGTGGTTCCCTGGCTTGCAGTTTATCCTAATAGTAGGGGTAGTTGAGCTTCATAACCCCAAACCCACTTTTAATGACACAACATATGATGTGGACAGGGCTAGTGTCTGCGTGAGAGGGGACACGTACACTCTGCTATCAGACATTAATCAGGGACTGGGATATTATGGGGCGCAGGCAATGACATTGTTGACAACCACATGCAGAGGCGGTCGAGAATGACGTGGTAGGTGTCGTTGGAGAATTACGAGACTACAGAAAGCACTAGTGATGAATGAAATATCGTTGCTGGACGACGTTGTGGCGAGTGATGAGGCGGACACCTGTATGGAGGACGCCGATGAAACATCCGCTGACAACCGGCCTCTCGTTAGAATGCAACACGCATTTGCGCCTTGAAAGAAGGATACAAACGCACATGTGTCTGGCACATTATTTCCTAGTTTCATACAATTAATAGTTCTTTTATTAGGCGTAGCGCAGAATCGTCCAATTATGCCTTCATTTCCTTCATCGGTCTATTTTGCTTGTGATTTTGACTTTTTTCTTTTCATTATAGCAGATGCTCTATGGGTTGTCAGCTTCACGTTTGATTGTCACAATCGTTGATCGATGATGGTTGATCACAATCTTGCAAATTCTTACAAGTCTTCTATACCTCCTAGCTACTTTCTTAATCCTGACAGGTACTATACTCTAACCTTATTCGGCCGATGTACTGCAGTGATACCTTTGTGATGAATTGCTCGGTCACCTCCTGACCCGACCGGTAAGCCATTTACCGACACAACCGCTTTCTGAGCTTTAACGCCATTCTCACAGAATATAAGTGTTATTCTGTGCTTCTGTTGACCACCCAAAAAAGAGCTCTTGACTGCAACTGTTGGGTCGTTGTTGTGATCGTGGGGTGGGATAATAGCCACTGTGTCAACATGTCTCGCGCCACCAATGCCGCTCGAGAGGGGGTAAGGCACCGGAAGTCTGTTAACACCCTATTATTGTGAGGGGTAAATATACATAGCATAACTGTTGGACGGCCCGATGATTGTAAGGGAATCAACAGCGGAAGCATGAGACTTTGAACGAGATGTGATAAGTAGAAGGCTTGTTATCCAAGAAAAACAACACGCACATGGTCGAATAGTTATCGGTTTCCTCACTATTATCGGGCCTCAGAATAGTTACGCCATGCATACCCTGCACTTCAATCACAGCATTAGCAGGTCGTTATGAGATTTCGGGTACCTGTCCGCCTATCGAGCGGCATTGGTATTAAAAGCCATGGTTTCGTATTGACAAGTGTTTAGTTAATTACACCTGCCTAGCCATAGCCTAACGAATTTTTTGAGTTACCACTATATCGCATACCGGCTGATGGCTCGAGAAAGTCTCGCCGCCGCCATTGACCCATAAGTGGCCAACTCATCTCTACGATGTGTATATAAATGTATGTCCCCCCCTGCCGCTGCTCCTTGTTTACACTGCAGAGTAGCTCTTTTGGGGTTTCACAAGGCAGTGACCGAAACGACCTCCCAGGCGCCGAATCTTGATACTCGGGGAGTATTATTATTTAAGAAATCGATTCACTAACAAAAATAAAGGGAGATGGTAAAAGAGCTGGGTGAGTCGGTTCAAGGATTCATGTTTCCAAGATCGTCAATGTATCATTGTTACCTTGACCATCTAATCCTTGAGCACACCTACCCGGCTCTTTGACGGTTCGTGCTACATTATACGTGATCTTTATAACATCGAGCAAATTATTCAATGCTCGCAGCGCACGCAGCCTGTACGAAGAGAGAGGGAACATAGTATAATATATAATTTGAAGGTGGGGGTGGAGGTGTGCCATTGTTTGCATTCATCGTCACCCCTAACGAATCATATTGAGTCAGTCTTGCTTGGACAGGATTAATAGTGTGTTGAGATGACTAATCTGCGATAGGGATGGAACTCCTTTAATCAAAATGAATAGCCCGAGGTCTCTGTTCAGTTGGAAGACTTACTCTGTGTCTTCCACATTACACATAACAATCATGTCTTGTGTTGTGCGAAGCCAACCCCCCCTTTCAGGTTGGATTCAGGGCGGAATGGAAATGACTCGGTGAAGTTCCTACTGCTGCTCGGGAATACGTTACTATTTCACGGCGAACATACTCCTGCGGAGCCGGGAAGCATAATGCTTTCCATCTGTCCAATCAATTCTACCCCACCCCTTGCGCATTAGATGATGCACCATGGTATGATATTTCAATTCCATCCTTAGTCCAATCGGCGAAGCCGCGGGGAAGGGGGATGGCCCAGAGGCCGGGTCTGTAACAGATGGTGATGGCCATGCCTTCCCCGGGACAAACGGATTCTCACCAACGGCAATCGGCACCGATGAATAGATGGTGCATCTGGCACCATGAGAGGCGCGTCACAGCCATCGCCCTCATAACCGGATGGCATTCTCCTACCATACCTTTTTCTTTTCTTTTTCTTTTCAAATCCATCTGCTGATGTTTTACTGGTTAGTAACATCGGAGATATACAAGTAATATGTGCTGTTTGGCGGGTCTCTCAGTACTCACGGCACAAACTGCCAGAGTGAAAGAATCAGATTTGGCCAAGGCTCCTGTCAATAGAACAGCCTCACTCCCGAGTCGGTCGGTCTATAGCAGACAGGACGAGGGTATATCTTTTCATAAACAGTAGAATCAGAAAAACACAGGAGGTTCTTTGGAAGGACGTGGATGCTCAATGTATAGTTGAGAGCAGCCACAGTAAAAACAGTGGGTAAAAATTTGTAAGCAACTGTTGTCAACTGCTGAATGGTGGGGCACGATCGTAAGGATGGGAATTGTGGTGGCCGGTGTGTTAGATGAATAATAATGATAATGGGAGAATGAAGTGTCTGCCATGTAGTGAGACTGGGGACTAGGATGACAAGATTCTCCGTGTCCATAGCAAATTGGGGACCGAACTATTCGCCGGAGTATGTGGCGTGGTTTTCTTGTCAAGATATAAGAAATATAAAATAAACCGTCATTGCCTAATAAAACAAAAAAATCCGTCTACATAAAAAGAAAATCGTAAAAAAAGTCGTGAAAGATCATGAGAATAGATATGCACAAGAATACAGGGTTATGCAGGAAAATGTGATAGTACAGATAGATAACCATCAGCAGTGATAGCGATTGAGTGCAAGATCTGAAAGAGTGAAAGCATGGTGGAGCGTAATATCAACGCGACGTGAAAGTCGAAAAAAAAAGGGGAGGGCAGGCTCAGGGCGGCCATCCTCGTTTACCATGCCAACTTTTCAGAAAAGTCCCTCCAGCTCGAATTTAGTTGTCTGACAGGCCAGGTAGTGCGCCACAGGATTGAATCCACCCGCCGTCGTACTGGTGTACGAACATCATGACACTCACCTACTCCAAGACAAAAACCGTCAGGAAAAAAAAAAACCAAAAAACGAAAACCAAAAAAAAAAAACACCCGAAAAAAGCATTTGCCTCACCTAGTTGCAGCTCTTGAACCAGCTCAATACCTCTCTCTTTACATCGCTCCTCCAGCAGGTCAAGTAAAACATGCCACGCACAACACCTCCCTGACAAAATAATCCGCGTCAAATTCTTCGCCTCAAAATTCGGCAATGCAAGGGTCTGCGCCAGGGCAGCGCTCATCTCCCTTCCACGATCATTCATCACAGGAGCAGCCTCCGCCTCCGCCTCCGCCCCCGCCCCCGCCCCCGCCCCCGCCGTCCCCGTCGTCGAATTCACCTGATCTAGAATATGCTCGTTCTTCGTGCACCACGCACACGAGCACATGGGCAGCGCCGTGATCCTCAGCGTCTCAACCATGGGCGGGACCTGGCGCAGCTCGTCCACGGAGAGCTTCTCCGCGGACAGCTTGAGCGTGCGGAGGGCGGGGAGCCGCCGCGCGACCTCGGCGTGGCCGTCGACCACGACGTGGTACTCGTATATGTACTCGTCGATCGCGAGCGACTGGAGGGTCGGGCCCAGGATGCGGAATGCGGTCTCGCTGAGGGAGGGGAGGTAGCCGCTTTGGTACATCTCGAGGCTCCTCAGTGTGCCGCGGACGGCGCTGAATATCTGGGTGGCTGCGCGCGTGTCGAGGAGGCACGAGGAGAGCGAGAGCACGCGGAGGGAGGGCAGGTATGGGAATAGGAGGCGGGATGGGGCAGGAAATGGCTCGAGGCATATGGTGAAATTGGCGAGGGTGAGGCATGCGAGCGATGGGAATGAGTTGTGGATGGGGAGGAAGGAAAATGAGGCGTTGGTGTGTACCTGGAACTGGGAGGAGTATCGGGTGACGCGATTTGTTGTCAATTGGAGGCTGACCAAGCTCTTTGTCTGTTGTGTCAGAAGGGGCACGCCTGGGACTGGGTTGGGGGAGAGCGCGTTTTGGAGGTTTGTGGGTAGCCTGAGAGATGTGAGGTTTGGACAAAGCGCAATTAGTGTTGCGAAATTTCGTAAACGAATATTAGAGCGTTCATTCCGATAATAGTCACATGGTCTGAATCTAAGCTCTGGAAAACACAAAACTCTAATGAGCTCAGCAAGACGAGGATGGGCCTTGATACTCCGGATAAGCAATTTGGTCGAATTGGACGACCTGGTCGTAAACACGACCCTCTGGTAGAGAACGTGAATACCAGGATTGTACCATGCGGTGCAAACAAGGGGGATGGACCGCAATGTCCGAAGAATATGAGGAGGTTCGGGGAGAACGTCGCGCGGATGTCGAATGTGGGTGAGAATGAGAAGGATGAGCTCAGGCACTATACAACCCGCCTTGGATGATTGAGAAGGTCGCTGGCGGGGTGCTGAGATGGTTCCAAGTGACTTTGACGTCGACGTTGACCGATAAGACATGAAGGGAGAGGAAAGATTAGAGACAGGAGTAGAAAGGCTGAAGGTATTGTATGGGCTGAGGTGGGTGCGACCGCCCATTACCGTATATGGCTCAGTACCTGAGCATATCTGCTTAGGATCTTTGTTTGGATATTGGCACTTCTATTCGGAACATGATAAGGAAAGGGGCATAAAACAATGGAAAAAATCGTCTTTTTTTATATTACATAACACGGTTGGCAGATTATCGGACTGCATGTTTATGACTAGCCTCTAAATCTTTCCTCAACCAGCCTGGACAATATTTATGGATACTTGTGCGGCTGTTGCAAGTGTGCCTATTTCAGTTACGAGCCATATATGTGTTATTAGGGTTATCATTAGGGTCAACCATATATCACTCGAAAAGAAAAAGAAAAAGGACTGCCGGTGATCAAACAAAATAATACACGGGATTCTTACCTCGGCTGAGCCTTCCTCGTCGTGTTCTTTATGCGATAAACGCTCTCCGAGATAACATTTCTAAAAAGCATAAAAAAATTATTATCGGCGATCAAACCAAAGAATTTGCTACTCCTCGATCCGAGGAGCAGCGGGATAGCAGACGGTGTGTAAACCCTAACCCCCGCCAGTCGGAATGCCCTAGGATAGATCGTGTCGCCCTGCTAGGCCAAACTTTCATCCCTGGTTTTCCCCGTATTTGGTTGAGCTATACACATCTACTTGAATAATTCAAAAATGTGCACAAGGATTAGAGTATCTTTCTGTTTGAATTTTTGCCAACCATCAACAACAGGCACCTACCGCTCAGCCATGTTGTGATACTCCACAAGCGCTGTGCCATGTGTGACAATGTAACGTGTCGCATTCATACACACCTACCTATAGTCCAACGTCGTTTCCCTCTTGTCCTCAACCTTCATCCCTCAGGATGGATTCTCCACGGTTTCCGCCAGCCAGGTCTCTTCTCCCCGTCATCCCCCCGACGGACAAGTCAAAAAATACCCAGGGCGGTCTCTCGGTTGAGGACATGTTCAGTCAGATCATGTCTGCAGTGCAAAAGTCGGCGAGTCGTTTTCTGCCTTTATCAGGGTTTCTGACATTGTAGGAAACTATGCAGAACATCGATATAGCTGATTTGAGGCAGGAGTGCAATGAGCTCAGACGGGCCAATGCCAACCTCGAACGGTTCATTCGCGACCAAGGTCTGGTGCGTACTTCTTCTCGTCGCACATTGTACTTTTAACGTTCTTAAAAAAACACATATGTTCTACCAAGCAGAATGGACAAAAGGGAGCTTTAGGAGCCCCCACCGCACCGCCTTCTCCCCAACTGCGAGCCAAAAGCCCCTTCCTCGCACCCACACTCACGTCCATGTCCACCATCTACGTTCCCTCACCGCTGGGCGACCGCGCACTAGTCAATTACCCCTTCAGACAGCGCGAAATAGAGGGCTTCTGGGCCGTTGTTCCGGCTGGTGGAGCGGGCACCCGTCTCTGGCCGCTCTCCCGCGAAGGCTGCCCCAAGTTCCTTCTCGACCTCACCCTCCGCGGGCGCTCCCTCATCCAAGCGACATGGGACCGCCTGCTCCCCCTCTCCAGCCCCGCGCGCATGATGGTCGTCACCGGCCAGGTGCACAGCAACGGCGTGCGCGCCCAGCTCCCCGACCTCCTCGCGCCGAACCTCCTCGCCGAGCCCAGCCCCAAGGAAAGCGGCGCCGCGATCGGCCTCGCCGCCGCCGTGCTCTGCCGGCGCGACCCAGGCGCGGTCTTGGGCAGCTTCGCTGCGGACCACATGATCAGCGGCACGGACGCGTTCATGAGCGCCGTCGCGGAGGCGGTCGCCACCGCCCGCCAGGACTACGTCGTCACGATCGGCATTGCGCCGTCGCACCCCGCGACGGGCTTCGGCTACATCCGCCTCGGCGAGAAGCTCGACTTTGCGGACGCGCCGAACGCGCGGATTGTGAGCCAGTTCAAGGAGAAGCCCGATGCGCGCACGGCGGCCGAGTATCTCCGCACGGGGAATTATCGCTGGAACGGGGGCATGTTTGTCGTCAAGGCGAGCTTTTTGATGGAGTTGTTGAATGAGTATCAGCCGGAGCTGGCGAAGGGCCTGGAGGCGATCGCGGACAAGTGGGACGACGAGGTGTTGAGAGAGCAGGTCTTGGCCGAGGTCTGGCCCACGTTGCCTAAGATTGCTATTGACCATGCTGTCGCCGAGCCTGCCGCGCTAGAGGGCAAAGTGGCCGTCGTGCCCGCCACATTCGGTATGTGCCTCCGACATTCCCATCGTTTGCCCGTCCCTTGCTGTGGCTTAACTCTGGCCCTCCCCCCATTCTGTAGGCTGGGACGACGTTGGTGACTTTTCATCCCTCGCCGACCTCCTTCCCGCAGAAATCAATCAGCCACGTATCCTCGGCGATTCAGGTCTTGGTATGTCATTTTAAAAAAAAAAATTCCGCGACGCATATTAAGGCCGTGCGTCCCTTAGTCGTTACCGAACAATCGGCCGGTGGCATCGTCGTTCCTGCATCTGGGCGCTTAGTGGCATGCCTTGGAGTGGATGACCTTGTCATAGTCGATACCTCGGACGCGCTGCTCGTCACCACGCGAGCGAGGAGCCAAGAGGTATGATTGTTCCTTGTCATTACTGACGCATTCATTGATTCATGATTCATCAGGTGAAAAGGCTCGTCGCAAAATGTCGAGAAGCAGGATGGAAAGCTACGTTGTGAATATCCGAAAACACCTCTGCCCTCTATTTATCATTCGCTAGTCGATGAAATAGGGACTTTTTTTCTCTATTTAATTAAGCTATATTCTCACCAGCCAACGTAACTTAACCTATTCCTCCCATTCTTTACGTTTTTCGAGTATTAAGTAATCGTGGACTCTTTTCTCTCTCGCATTCTTGCCCCCTTCGTTTTTCCTAGAAACTCTGAGTTATGATGACTGAAAATATCAAAATATCAGCTGTGTTATTCATTTCTGTTATTGTTGTCCGGGTGTTGTGACTTACATGGGTCTTTCTGCTCCTTCGCAGTCGCTTCATGTCTCCTTGGTGTGAGCATCAGAATCAGACGCAGGCAGGAGCCTCCTTGAGCTTTTCTGCCGTTCTCAGACTGGCCTATCCATCGCCGTGTGTAGAAACCATTCCCCCGGGGTCGCTATGTACACATTGCGGTAGAGAACTCTCCCCCCCCTCCCCGGAATCCTTCAACAACAAACCTGGAAAATCTGACATGAGTCCAGGAGGAGCGGTCATGCCGACCCCCGCGGGGCAAAAGCTCCACAACGACAAAAAAATCTAAAGTAGCAGCATCAGACGCCTGGGCCTCCCTCCTTTGGCAATGATAACCTGAGCCTTGTGGCCAGATATTGTACTGTTGAGAAGCAGCCAGCCATACACGGTAATAGCACCCCCGTGTCTCTTTTCAAATATGTGGTGTTTGGAGGAGCGAGCTGCAGGTTCCAATTCGGCCAGAGCTGACCGCCAAGCACGGTTAATTTCCCGTTTGCAGCTTCGCGTTGAAGGTCTCCCCCGGCGACCTCTACTGGAACAACTGTTGTAGGACGCATTGCTATACGGTGGTTAGCCGATCCAAGCTAAGCTCCAGCCAGCTCAGCAATGCTTCGTGAGCAACAAAACTGCACTGGGTACCATCAATGTCTGGGTTGGCGTCCGGCTCTTTTGACGTTGCGCATGGCTTGGGAAGTGCCAGGTGGGTACATGAGGGAACGGCATCACTACCCACCCTTTCGGTGCATTGCGCAGATCCTGCTTTGGGGATGTGCACACCCGATATCGTCGTGAAGCCTGTTCCCGGTGCTGTTTATACGTCCCCCACAGTCTCCAAAGCGGGCCTTCGACCCGGATGCAGAGATGGCAGGGCCCATCCCTCGCTAATGCTTCTATCACAGTGGTCCCAATTTCGATTAAAAAGCGGCGGCTCTCCTCGCTCGCAGCCCATCCTCAAGGCCACCAAAAGTCCGACGGCGTCGCTCCTACGATGCAGTATGTCCCGACCCCCGTCAAAAAATAGGTGGTGATGCTCGTGTACTTGATTTCAGGTTATCTTGCCTTTACTCGGCATTTTTCATTCATAATCAATTAGGATAACACTCATTGACGTCTTGCGTGCTGCCGGGGAGACGTATGCGTGCGTGCGATAGTACCCATACCTTCAAATCTCCTACAACTGTATGACACTCCACTGCATATACATTGAAAGTGCTTTTACATTTGTAACAAATTATATTGCCATGGTCAGAATCAAGGTTGCAGATTGCTCGTTGCATGTGGCTGTCTACGGCATGAAATCTGGAAAGATACCGCATTTATCGTATCTGGGCACAGTAATAATTCCTACAATATCTATGAGAACAGTGAGTCCCAGGATTCTGTGCCCTACAGCATGACGTGGAAGAGCCGTCGCCTACCACCGGGTACCGCTTGTTCTTCCACCCCAAAAATAACTTTGTTGCACGCTAACCATATCGTCGCCTTTGTATGGAAGCGTGCCCCTCCCTCTGACAGGCTCACGGACCCCGTGATAAATGTGATGGTTGAGTGTGGAATGGTTGATAATTTCAAGTACATACTTCTTTGAGAGAGCAAAAAGAAACGTCTCGAGAATGATCCTCAGTCATGCACAAACAGGACGGCTTTGGCGAAGAGCATAAGACGCCGGTTATCAACAGTGAAGCATGTGTGAATAGAGAACATTCGGGTGGCTTGGGGTGTTTTACATTGTAGATGGTATGCCATAGATAATATAAAAAAAAAAATTCCTGCGCATTTAGTCGCATTACACATTCTGAGGGGGCAAAATAAAAATAACAATCTGCATTTTGTGGGATGCCGGATGTACTGTGTTACAACGCTGATGGATCCAAATTATACTTTCTTTATTCTATGCTAAATATTAGGCAGAGGAAATGAAGTACTTAGAAATGTCCAATGACGAGCCGGTATTGGCGGTGAGTGAAGGAGGTAGGGAGTGGAAAACAGGGTAGGTGCTGGACGACGCTGCAACGAGTCAGACTTGAAATATCATGTGGTAGAACCTGAATACAACGGATGACCAGAGTGAGCGAACGACCAGAGAGAGGTACCATATATAATCACGATGGTAATGGAGGGAGGACACAATGGCTTAATTGTAGGCAGAAACTGCGTTTTTACTCCATCCATTTTTCTCTAAAAGCGACATGCAATGGGAATTGCACAGGACCGAACGACCAGTAAATGGAGTGGCTATCAGGAGTAGGAGGGAGTGAGACGCAGTTTCCAAATGTGAAAAGTCTTCGGAATAGTCGGAGACACGACGAAGGTCAAGGACATCGAGGTGTGAGATAAGCTCGACGAAAGCGTTTACCGCATTTTCTGCTCGTATTTCGGTACAGGCACATTCTGGGTCAGGAGAAGCTGCTATGAGCTTCATGAGTATCTTGATTGTGTCGGCAAGAGAGGTGAGCACCGTCCATGGGTCAAATGGGACCGAGATATGACTAGAAGGTGAAGGTGAAGTTAATATATGAATTTTCAGAGGTGTACGTAAAACGTGCCGTAGGTGGAAAACAAGACACGATGCAATGTGATTGATCTTGTCGGTGCTGTTTCTCAGCATTACGCCGTCCGCGAAATACGCCCCCATAACGTCTACTCTCGAGTCGAGAACTTCGTATATATTATCTTGCACCAGAGACCTAGCTGAAACCGTGGCATCTAGGGCAACGTCCAATAAGGCATCGCATAGGATCTTAAACCGTGCATCCTGTTTTGACCATGCCATGGAAAGTTGCATTTGGTGGGGACGGACCCCTCTATTGTAAAATACTCCTTGGTGGCACCTGTCGTGGCCTAAGTCGGAGCAGTGTGAGGAATAGTGACAAATATCTCACGGTTGCAGCGAGGATTCCAAGAAGCTGTAAATGGCATTCAGTGAGTTGACCGACAGCGTATGTGAATCGTTGACTCTAGCCAGTACAATATTGGTAAGCAGGTGGACACAATCCCGCGAGTCAATTGCACATCGAGCGATAATTGAAAGGAAAGTGGATGTGATCTCGATGTGGTGAGTGTGCAGCGGTGCACTGGTTGGACTTCTATACAGTGCTGCAGTCGACGCCGCATTATCACACTTCCTGTCCATCAAGTAGCCGAATAAATAAAAGGCGTAACCTAACCAGCCTGGTATAGACCAATGGAGATATTCGTCGCCGTCATATCCATGACTAAGAGTGTGGGCATTGTACAAAACTTCAGATGCTCGTTCTCGAATATACAATGGGTACGATGGCCTGTGAAGGTGTTCAATATTCAGAGGTTTGGTGATAACTTCGTGTACTACTCGTACTGCATCAAATCAGCACTGTCCTGAATTATTATTCCAAAATTCCTTATGGATAGGCGTTTGCGAAGTTGTCTAGTGATCCCATTGGGCCTCCCGGAGTTCACAATTTGGTGATACAGCCATAACTTGCCTACCAGCATTGAAATCTTTGCGCGGTAAAGGATGATTGTCCCAACTCGTTCCAGAGCGAGGCCACAAAAATATCCTGGTCCGATCTCAACACCTGTGCCAGTATTCGTGGTGCTAGCATCCCAGTCAAAGTTTACCTCCCTGTTGGATCTAGAGGCATCTGGGATAATAATCACATCTGGGGGATACAAACATGTCGCCCGACCTCGGCACTGTGAAAGTGAGTGATTTGGCGATTCAGTAACTTATTTTCAATGAATAGATGGCCCACAATTTCGCCTGCCCAAATGGATACCTGTTCTTCGGATAGCTGGATATGACCAACATAATCGGTCCCCTGTAGGCATATATCATGGCCTGGTTTGTCACAACCCCATTGCTCTTGGAGTTGTCTATAAGCCTTTATGACCCTCCTGGTAAATTCATAGCTCTGCTTCGAGTCGATATTTATAGAGGCCGCTGAAGGGGAAACCGTAGGCGGTAAATGCCCAACGTCGTCCACGTAAGTTGTCTCATCCATCTCGTAGGTATTTGGCAGGAGATTGGTAGTGTTGGACATCAGTGCTCGATTATTTATAAACGATGAGCGATATTCATTTGTTATAGGGAATTGGGCAACGCGTACATATTGTGATGAACCTTATTCCGTCTGTGTTGGGGTACCAACGTTTCTTCATATCACAGAATACTTTAGCAGAAGTGCTTTGTAGTTTGTAGATAAACCAGGAACAATGCAAAGCATCCTTCAATCCATTCAATTCAGAGGATCACCTGATAGTCTGACGTAGGGTCTGGCGTTACGCGATTGTAAAATTGGCAGGGGGAGGTAGTAGATCTGAACGCTATGATTCAACTCCAACTTCAGGTTCTTCACGGATGACAACTGAATATGTGGACATCATTTTTTTCTTGGGGAAGAGAAGAGGGGCGGGGGGGAATATGCCTTCGGTATTTCTCATGTACGCGTCGTCCTTGACAAGCCATAATGATGCTTATGGCCACATAGAGTTTTGACAACCTGCGGGAAGATGGGTACCATACAAATAATTATAATTTCCTCGAGAATTTTATTCAGTATTGGCATGCAGCTTATATTTCTTATTCTGATTTATAGCAGAGCTTACAAGCCAGCTAAGGTTATTTGACCTGGGTATCTTGAGTATCGAGTCGGTCATCGAAATTCATTTGGGTAACTCACTAACCTGGGCAAATCCGATATTGACCACTAAGGTTCAAATTCTAGATCTCTGGATATCCACTAGAAATCGTAAAAAAATATGAAATTTATTCGAGAATGTTCAAAACATTTGTTACATAATGGCTTGGAACTTTTAATGTTTTGAAGATTTTCAGAAGATATTTCGAGGTTGAAAATTTGAGCCTCACTGGCAGCGCTGTGAATGTCAAGTCAACTAGCGTCTGGTCACTGGGGCGTGGGTTTCATCAAAAAAAATTTGAGGTGCATTTACGAGTAATGAAATAATCTTTTCCTTGTATGGTTGTCATAAATTGAGTGTGGTCGACGAACGGCGTTAGCCAAAGGCTTATTTGCTACGCACCTAATTAGCAAAATGCATCGTCTTCGTCATCCGAAATCACCAATGCCTCTTCTACACCATCCTCCTGCATTCCACTAGTTAGACAATATCCTATGAATTGGACGAGACCGCCTCTTTAAAATCCCTCGCTGACACAACATTGTCACAATTAGATAATAAGTCGTCAGGAAGCGGGGGAAAAGGGGGTCACCGGTGGAGCGGATAGCCGCTCTCCCGCAAAGGCTGCCCGGTTCCTTCTCAATCTCACGCTTCGCGGGCGCTCCCTCATCCAAGCGAGGTGGGAGTTGAATTTTGGGAATTCAGTAAACGAGTGCAAAGAAAGACTCGAACCACATGGGGATATTAGTAAGCGGGTTACTGGTATATAGATGAGACTTATTATAACAAGGCTGTGACCCGTGGGGACCAAGGACACTTGGAGAAGTGATGTAGGGCTGTCGGTATCAGCCTCACTCGGTCAACACAGACAGGACTAAGTTTTCTTTATTTTTACATATCAGTAGGATACAAGGTGAATGCGAGGTTCCCTAGGGAAGAGTGGGGAAAGGATTAATGGTCAAAGAGAAGATATCCTATCACTATAGGATATGGGGTTTTTTATATAGAGTCAAGGTGAATGGGGTGGAAGAACAAAGAACCGCATGATCAGGCACAGGGGTGCTACTTAACAATAAAGTGGCGGATCAATGAGTGGCTGATGGGAGAGGTTGGTGATGATGACCGCATGATAAGGCACAAGGGTGCTACCAAGTGGCGGAACAATGAGTGGTTGATGGGAGAGGTTGGTGATGACGTATGTGGTAAGGTGGCCAGGCTTACAAGTGAGATGTTAAGGGGCAGAGTCCAGTGGGTTGTGGATCATAAGATAAGGCATCTATTACCTGACCTGGACTCCAGTCAGACTCCTGTGAGTTCTTTTATTTGCTTTAGTACTCTGTGACCTGGACCCCTTGATACATTCACTTCCTTATTGTTCCTGCACTTATTCCCTAATCTGTCCCAGTCCTTGTTTTTCATTTACCTAACTTGTTATTATATGCTTATTTTGGAAACATTTCCAAATATGTTTTATTATACTCTCAGATTTGTAGTACAATTATTGGAACAACAATAGAGTCTTCCATAGTCATGTACTTACTCTTCAGTTTGAATCTTGAATGGGTCTTGGCTTACTCTACTCTACTCCTTCATTCTTTTTGTATGCTTGATATTTGGAATTCCTCAGAACTCCAGTTATCTACACCTTTCATGTAAACATCCATTAACTTGAAATGAGGACACCTATTAAGTGTGGGGCTCATATGTGGGTGTCTGGGGAAAACCTGTGGATGTTCCAGGAAGGATGCAGCTTCAGCTTATGTGCTGCACCTTTGCAGATTGCATTGTCCAATTTCAAACAGGCATGGATGGGAATCCCATGGGTTCCAGGAATATGCAAGGTGCAAGAGACAAGTAGATACTAAGTTGATTTTCTGATCAGGTGGTATGTACAAATAACTACTTTGCTATATAGACTAGTAGGTTATTGTACTACTACTTCAGACATACAAAAAGACATAACAGGAGTACAATAATACAATAAACCAGGTGTCAAAACTAAAATGGGAACAAAGGTAAAAGTGAACCAGATGACAAAGGAGCATAGATAGATTGGGAACAAGGGGTTCCAGAATCTCTGGGCCAGGTCTGGTGCATCATTCCTACAATATAGAGAGTCAGGTATATGTAGGATGGGGTCTGGGTCCCAGTGGGTATTCTGGTCATAACAACACCCAAACATGTGAACAAGGGCACAGCACATAAGCTGAAGCCAAGTCCTTCTCATACCCTGCAACTCAACCTCCTTTTGTGTAATTTGACTACTTGTCCTCATGTGAAGAGTGGTGGAAGTTCTAACCATTCTATATACAAAGAATATTGACCGTTTAGGTACAACACAACAATGTATTGACTATCTAAGTCTAATACAGGCCAAATGTGTATTGACTATTTAGTTCAATATGGTTAAGAGGATTAGCTATCCTAAGTACATAGAATAGATAGCTAAGACGAATAAAAGAGAATTGACTTTGAAGTTCGATTTTGAGCAACTACTCAAGTGTTTAAGGAAATAACAAGAGAGTTGAATAAACAGAGTAGTGCAGATATAGTCCACACAGATCAAGATAACAGTTCGAGTTTCGACTAGTGTAGTTCGAAACTATGATTGCACTGGTAGTTGAAGCCCATCTATGACGGTCAAGACGATACCCCAATCACAACTTGCAGGACACTAAGTGGGTGTCTGGGCAAGTCGTGGTTATGGGGTAAAAAGTGTCTTCTTTGTTTGGTGCCAAGTGCACCCACAAGTATACACAGAGCTTTGAACTAATGAAATGGTGCAATATTCGAGGAATATAAAGGATAGAAAAATATGAATAAAATGTGTAAAATATAAATAAAATAAAAGGAGTGTTTTACCACAATGAAACTGTGGTAAAAGCATACCCTTCACACCTCATCCATGCATTTCTGGAGCCCTCAGGCCTTCTGACTTCCAGTTCTCTGATGTATTCTCAGAGTTCCTGGATCAATGTCTATTTGAAGTCATGATCTAACAATTGTGTGAGGGCACAGTCAAGTCCTTCTCATATCCTTATGATATTCTGATACCCCAGACAATTTCCTGAAAACTCTGTGGACTACTCTTCAGCTCTTCAGATGATCTCTCAGGAAATCCCCAGACTATTTCTGGAAAGTCCAGGTAGATTTTATGCACTTAATCAAATACATATTATCTGTGAAGATCTAAACTAAAAGGGGAGAAGGGGCTCTAGTTGGGGGGCTGATGATAGAGATTGTACTAGTCAGGAGGTCTGACTCTATAAACATAGTGGAGCTTGGCTTCAACTTATGTGTTGCACTCTCATATGAACTGTTAGAGTGCTTCCATATTTCAAACAGAGTGGATAGTACAATAGAGATGAAATACAGTACTTGCTCAATTGGCTAGGGGACCAAAATACTAAGGGTCATAAAGTAAGAGTTTGCAGCTTGCCGAAAACATCTTCAAGGTATTGAGAAGGGAGGAAAAGGACTGGGAACTAGTAGGGGGTAATCTATGTCAGTTTTCAAACTGAGGAACTGTAGTATATATGAAGAAGATTTATATTACAATGAGACAGATGACTGGAGGGCCAATTAAGGAAGTGAGGGGTGGAACAGATCATGAGAAGTTGATGACAAGGTGTACAGGGTCGAGTAGTTTACCACTCAATATGTGATTGTTATTGACTAACAATAGTGCGAAGAACAATCGACTAGTAGTTTTAGATAGTAAAATTGTAGATTACAATTGACCTTCAAGGTGTGATCGGTAGGTAATTACAAGGGCGGATTGACCTTATGGTGTGATCTGACTGTGTAGCTAGTTGGCCTAATGGCCGAGTAGATAAGAGAAGGAGTTTATCACGAGAAGGGAAGAATAATCTAGAGAAGTGAGCAACGCTGGATGGTCTTACTGTGAAAAGTGATGACTTGAAGTCGAGCCGATTAGTAATAACGCACTTCGACTATTTCAGTGTGAAGAGTTGTTATGGATAATTGGAGATGAGAGAGAGAGAGAGAAAGAGTCTTGTTAGATGATACCCTGAACCAGTACTTGTGTCTTGCAGGTGATAGTTGTCGGGGTTGAAAAGCATCTAAGTTTCTCTCATGTGACTACTACTGTGACATGCACATACTTCTTGTGGGCTAGAGTGCTGTTACGACTGGACAATCCCACTGGACTCCGGGCACTAACCTGTACACCACCACACCCTACACACACCAAATGTCTGTTTATAGGATTTCCCGCCCGGACTCCATACGTCAAGACTTGTTACGTTTCAACCTCATTATGACACATATCAGTCACCGGACTTCCCCTGGACTCCATCTCTGTCTATGTCCGTCTTCATCCCACGCATCAGTCACCGGACCCCGCTCAGAATCCCATCACCACTCTAATCGAGCCCCGTTCCCATTTTAGTCAAATGACCTGTCACAATTTGTACTCCACTCCCGCTCCGTTTCCCGTTATGGGTTATGCTTTGTCACGATTTGGACTCCACTCCGTTCCATCCCGTTCCTAACACCAATTTGGTGTTTACTATTCCCGTTTTATGTTCTGCTCATTTTGTTTCATTATTACTGGATTCGGTATGACATTTACTTCACAGTCTATTTAAACTGGCAGATGTTGTACATACAATCCAGTCAGAAAATTAGCTTAGATTCCCCCCAGTAATCTAATACATTTTCCACTCTAAAACCCTACTTGATTCACACCGCTTGCACTAGTCAGAGCCCACGGGCTCCGGCATATCTATCTCTCTCACCAGTCTCGACTCATGACCCACGACCTCCGACTTACGACTCACGACCCATGACCCCCGCCCGGACTCCCCGGGATTCCCGTCCACCTGTCTGAAATTGGACAACACGATCTAGCGAGGGCGCAGCCTATAAGCTGAAGCCAAGTCCTACCAGATATTCCGCGGGTTTCTCTGGAGACCCGCCCTGTACGTATCCTAACAAGTGCCCACAAGCATACATGGACTCTCAAACTAATAAAAAGGGAATATGGCCCGTATTTATGAGTGATAGAGAAGGAAATAAAAGTATAAAATGTAAAAGAAATCATGGAAATCTAAAGCAGCTAAAGGGTAAGGCTTAGAGTCTTTAGTCGCACCTCCTATGTGACCTATCCTTCACACAAGGTGGGGAGACTAAATGTGAAGTATTAAACAATACTAAAGGGTCTGAGGTGGAAAGTGGGAGACGTAAAGAGGGATGGTGACAGGGGAGTGAATGGGATGGAGATGGAATGGAAAACTAAAAGATTAACTACTGTAATGAAACAAGTGTCAGGGACACTGTGAGTGGTAATATCTAGGGCAGGGGCTCTGACAGTGAATTGACAGTGGGTTTTGAGTCTAAAAGGGTCTAAAATGATGGGATCCTAACATTATCCCAAAGATTAGGTCATAACCTAAATAATTGTTAAGTTCTGGATCTCTGGGCAGAATTTCCAGTGGATATTCTGGATACTTCCCAGAATATGTCCACAGAGTTTCTGGGGATGAGTATTGCAATATTACCAGAGTACAAGATGGACTTGGGCTTCAGCTTATGTGCTGCACCCTCATGCACTCACTTGGGTATCCATATTTCAGAGGGTGGATATATGCCAGAGTGCTTATACTGTAGATACTCAGAGTCCAGAGAGTTCTGGATATTGAGCATACAGAAAGAACAAAGGAGCAGATTAATTAAGTTGAAATTAAAACTGAGGAGTAAGTACATGACTATGGAAGACTATATAGATGTTCCAATAATTGTACTACAAGTTTGGGAGTATAATAAGACCTATTTGGAACTGTTTCCAAACTAAGATACAATAACAAGTCAAATGAGTGAGGATACAAGGATGGAGACAGACCAGGGAATAAGGGCAAGAACAATAAACAAATGAATGAGCATCTGTCAACCAGTCAGTTACCAAATGTGGAACAAAGGAAGTGAGTTGGAATATCCATGGATATCCAATACTATCCAGAAATGGAACCCAACACTAAGTATGCATATTTCTGGGAATGCCATGGGTTCTAGGCAGGTTGGAACATTGGTATAGAGAAATGACAAGGGTTGACAGGGATGATCAAGTGAAGGTTGGGTCATGGATTAAAGATGTATATAGAACAAATGCAGGGAGTCTGGCCAGAGTCTGCATCAGGAAATGACCAAGGGCACTCAGAGATTCTAGCTGGGAAAGGGCAGAGTCCAATGGGTTCCAGGTCATAACAGGAGGTGTCTAGTTGAGAGCAGAATACTAGAATGGGATTTGAGGTGAAGGGTACTTGAGAGATGATGGTCAGGTTCCAGTAAATCCCAGATCTTGATACTAGTCTGGAAGATGGTTCAGAACCTGATATAATGTCTGGGAACAGATCTTTACAATAATCTTGTTTAACCATGGCATTTGTGCATATTTTAAAAGAGCAAACAAGTCTTAAAGACAAAATTTTGGGGTAATGAAATATGAACTCATAGAATATGTAGTCATAGCCAGAAGGAATAGTCTCACTCAAAAATGTGAGGGTTTTTCAGTAAAATTTTGGATATTGAAGAAATTGTGACCATCCTCCAATAACCCATCCTGTTATGACTGGAAAACCCACCGGACTCCAGGCACTAACTTATATGCACCAGTTATTGGTTTACTGGAATACCTGCCAGACTCCAGACATCAGACCTGCCCATGCTCAACCTATCACTTCATGTATCAGTCACCGGAATACCTGCCTGAACCCACACCTGTCTATCTCCGACCCTGTCCCACATACCAGTCACCGGACTCTGCTCAGAAAACCCATCAGCTCTCTAACTGAGCCCCATTCCTGTTATGGACAAATGTCACATTTTGGACTCTGCTCCCACCCTGTTCCCATTATGGTTTAACTACCTGTCACATTTCAGACTCCACTCTGCTCTGTTCCATTCCTAACACCAAACTTGGTGTTTACTTATCCCATTTCATGTTTACTAGTTTAGATTTCATTATTACTGGATTTGGTATGTTATACATTCCACAGTCTACATATATAGTCTGGCAGATGTTGTACATACAATCCAGTCAGAAAATCAGCTTAGATTCCCCCCAGTAATCTTAGTATATTTTCCGCTCTAAACTCCTCTTTGAAACACACCACTTTTACTAGTTGGAGCCCACGGGCTCCAATGCATCTATCACTCAACCTCTGACTTATTTATCTCAACTCCCCAACCTCTTGACCCACAACCCCCACCTGGACTCCCCAGGATTCCCATCCACCTGTTTGAAATTGGACAAGATGATCTCGCGAGGGTGCAGCCTATAAGCTGAAGCCAAGTCCTACTGGCTTTCCCATGGGTTTCTCCAGAAACCCTCTGTGTACACACCGTAACACAGACCCTGTGATCAATGAGATGGAGTGTTAGACTCCACTTCACTATGTACATCAGTAAAACTAATTATTAACCAGTGTGAAAGCAACTAATGTCAACAAAGAATGGCCTTCACTTTCACCATAAATTCCTTCTTAGGAAAAGTAATGAAAATCTCACTAAGCCTTGTAGATGATATATTTGGGATATAATGTCAGCATAACAGTCTCTGTGTTACCCCCTCTTAGAATACACAAAATAATATAAAAGAAATATGATGATAGCTTTCCAGTGAATATAATAAACATCTTATACCTCACAGTACTACATGTGTTTGTTTGTTGATGTGTAACAGAGAGCTACCACTTTGAAATGATAATGGAAAAGAACTTGTATGGTATGTATATTAAATAAGAAAATATACATACATCTCACACCAAGAGCTTGAAGATGGAGTTGTAACTCTTATAATGAAATAAATAAATAGTATCAAGTGTTCTATATGTTAGTCCTGATGTGTTTATCTTTGACATGGTTACATGTGTATTACTTTATGGGGGATGTAAGAAATGGTTATCATCTGGCAGCCTTCAATAATGAAATTGTAAGATAAATGCTAAGTTATTTGATTTCTCCTTATATGGTGAATTCAATAGCCTTATTATGGGATTATAAATTTTTATATAACTATAGAGAGCAATGCTTATTATGTGACTGAAGTTTCAAAGACCAGTTGTGAAAAGGTGTAGTCAATGAACTTGGATGGAAGGTATAGGGGCATAGATGTATTTTCATAATTGCAACAACTCAACACTGCTCATATTCACCCAGTGCTTTCCCATGGTTCTTGAATTTAATAATGAAGCTTTTTAATACATCTAGCTGTATTTATGGCATAGTCAACTTTGTCATTAACCAAGTTGGGTTGGTATGATTAATAAATTATACATAGTTTACTATTTTCTTCTGAAGGCTTTCGCAGGAGTTGAAGTAAATATGGGAACATCTCAATCATTTTTTCTACTTGTATGATGTATATTGAACAGTATTATGTATTATGAACTGCTTCTGAACAATTTCTTTAAGGAAAAGGAAATAGTAAGTCTATATGTAATTAGTCGCCCGCTGTTTTCGGGGGTCACCCAGAGGCATATCACTTATCGTTCGTCCATAATCGAGCACGGATGCCTAACACTGATCCCCCGCTAACTACCTACGAGATGGGTGAGATAACTCATATGGGCAACACTGAATATTGTAATGAACCAGGACATGATATATGCTTACAGGAAACGATTATGTTGGTCACATGAAGAACAGGTATCCATTTGGACACGCGAAAACGTGGGCCATATATACATTGAAAACCAATATTTTCATTACTGAATAAATGTACCACTCATTCTCCCAGTGCCGAGGTCAGGCGACCTGTTTGTACTCCCCCAGACGTGATTATTCTACCAGACAGCTGTAGGTCCAATAGAGACACAAACTTTGATCGGGGTGCTAGTGGAGCGAATAATGACACAGATGTTGAGATAGGACCAGGATTTTTTTGTGGTCTTGCTCTGGAACGAGTTGGGACAACAATACTTCATCGTGCAAAGGTTTCGATGTTGTTGGCCAAGCCATCGTTGTATCAGCGTATGGTGAACCCCGACCAGCCTCATAGAAATACTAGGCAACTTTGCAAACCCCTATACATACGAGCCTTTGGAATAATCGTGCAGGAGAGTGCTGATTTGATACGGTATGATTCGTCATCTATTACACGAGGTTATCCCCAAACATTTGGACAATGACACCTTCACAGGCCATCGTACCTGTTGTATATTCGAACATGTGGATCTAAGATTTTGTGTGTAGCCCGGGACCTCAGGTTTCGACGTGGCGGTGATGACTATATTCACTGATCTACAGCATGCTGGTTAGGTTTTGCATTTTATCTTTCCGGCGACGCCACCGACAAAGAGTATGATAATGCTGTGTCAATTTAAATCATGTCAGATTTGTATAGAAGTCCGACTAGTGCCCTGCACGCTCACTACAGCGAGATCGCATCCGCTTTTATTTCAATTTTCGCTCGGTATGGGGGGATTACTGGCGCTTGCCTTGCTGCTTACAAATATTCTACTAGCTAGAGTTGGAAATTCACGTATGCTGGCGCTCAACTAACTGGCTACTATTCACAACTACTTAGAATCTTCGCTGCAATTGTGAGACGTGTCAATATTCCTCACACTGATCTGACTTAAGCCATGACAGATGCAAAAGAAGACGGTTCTACTACAGAAGCCTTCCTGAGGTCCTTCCCAACCAAATGCGACTCTCCATGATATGTTCGTAACAGGATACACGGTTTAAGATCCTATGCGAGGCATTATTAGACGTTGCCCTGGATGCGACTTTGTCGGCTAGGTTTTTGGTGCAAGGCGACGTACACGAGCTTCTCGATTTGAGAGTAGACGTTATGGAGGCATATTTCACGGACAGCGTAATACTGAGAAACAATATCACCAAGATCAATCACATTGCATCGTGTCTTATTTTCCACCTACGGCACGTGTTACATACACTTCTTGCAACTGATGAATTAACTTTACCTTCACCTGGAACCCTTAAAGGGTGCTCGGCCTTCTTGCCAACACAGTCCAGATAACCGTGAAATTCATAGCAACTTCTCCCGATGCAGAATTTTCATTTACCGAAATAAGGACAGAAAATGCGGTAAACGCTTTTGTTGAGCTTATCCCACATCTATATGCACTTGACTGTCGCTCCATCCCCGGCTATTCCAGAGACGTTTACGTTTGGGAACTGTCTCTCACTCCCTCCTACCCCTGATAGTCACTCCATTCACTGGTCCTTCGGTATGCAATTCTCATTGCATATCGCTGTTGGAAAATGGATGGGTTACAACCCCCATTTCTGCTAAATTAAGTCACTGCTTCCCCCCATCCCATTGTGGTTGTGGATATCACCTCTCCATACCGTATTTAATCCACTAATATTTGTAGAGCACTGTGAGATATCTCTCCAGATATCGATGACACAGTGAACTCAGTCGTAATGCGGTCCCACCATTAGACTATTCCCCCTCTTGTCATTGATTTATTGACTCACTTACTTACTGCTAACCTCCTGCTTTTCATCTGACATTTACACAAGACATTATTTCTCTACCCAATTTGTAGCACGGACTAAAGGAATATATTTCGGATTCATTGGCGTTTGCCCTGTGACACAACACATCCGGCATTCCATAAGCCATGAATCTTTACTCCCTCAGTACGTGTAATGTGACTATGTAAATGCGCGAGAATTTGGTTTTTTTTACACTATACATGAGACATCGTCTCCAATGTATTGCATCCCAACCAACCGAATGTACTCTATTTACGTATGCTTCGTTGTTGGTAACCGTCCTGTTTGTTGAGGAACCAGGATCATCTACAAACTCTTTTTCTTTTTCTATTTTAGGCTCTCTCAAATATGGGAGTACTCTCAATTTTCAAGCACTCCGTCCCGTTGATCACAGGGTCTGTGAGCCTGTCAGAGAGAGGGACACACTTCAATACAAAGTGACCAGTCACAATGTGGTTAATATCTGGAATAACGAAATTTGGGAGTGTAATGCTAGGCTACGGGTGTTTCACGGCACGTTATAGGGGTACAATAGTGATGCGCAGTCTAAAGTGTGTAAGTCAATAGTGAGGTCGCAGCGCCTTAGGCACACTCAGCCAGAATCAGAATGTCACTACACCTTGTATTCCATGCCTCCAGGTACAAATGTCCTCAATCCTTATGTGTTCCTAGCGCCGGGTAGCCTCATTTCCCCCATAAGAACACGTAGCCGGTTAATTTCCGTGATTGCCACTTACCCACGAATGAACGCCTGCCTATACGCAGGGTAGTCAACTTAAACTGAAGACACCGATGCTCCCGAGTCCAAATCAACAAGCTGCAAGAAAGATGAAAAAATTTATAGAAAAGTTCAGAAATTAAATTTTGACAGCTACATTTTAGTGTTGTTGTTTGCAATGATTACCTCCATTTGCATTACGTAAGGCGTGCGTTAGATTTCCTGGAAATGTTGCCGTGAAAATCGCGAACCCCGTAGCTCTCCCAAATGTTAACTGATCACCTTGTAACTTTGTAGATACATTTTACTATTATTATAGCTAGTATATTATCATATTAAAAGTCCAAAATTCGACCTGTACCATGTTTCCCAAAATTGCAGCTCATTTAAGCTTGCAAAGTCATTTGTGAGCTAACCACTGTGCCAAACCGAATGTGCCCATAATATGTTATTGTGCAAGTAACCGCTCCAAGCTGTTGTTGTCCAACTACCAGCCGCGGACCTGGATGAGTATGGAGAGTTTACGGGTGGTATTTGAACTGTAAAAGCTGGGAGAGGTCATTCTTTACTACCTAACATGCACAATAACATATTACGAGCTAGTTCGGTTTGGTGCAGTGGTTAGCCCACAAATGAGTTCGCAAGCTCAAATGGAATGTGATTTTGGGAAGCATACTATAAGTTGAGTTCTAAAATTGTAACATGATAATATACAAATATATATTAGCAAAATATAAATACAAAGTTACAAGGCGCTTGGTGAACATTTGAAGGAGCTACGAGGTTCGCAATTGCCACGCAATGCTTCTGGGACTCTAGCGTGCGGCTTACATAATGTAAACTATCTGTGATTAGGTGGTGAATTCTCTCAGGTCCCGGGGTCTTAGCTTTAGCCGCCGTGATCGTGTGGGATTTTCTTGAAAATCCCCTAGCGCCCTATTAGGTTGGTCGCCATGCTGTCGGCGCGTGCCAGAGCTTAGGAACATTAGGAACATTACTGTAAGAAACTAAATTGTGCTCTGTTCGAAAGGGGCGGTGTCTAGGTGTTTTGCACCATACGTCTTTCAAAATTACCCTTAACTAGCAAAGGATTGTCGTGATACAACCGAGTCACTTCCCAACAAGCCACTGGCAGCTCAAATTTGGAAACATAGGCTTGCCCGCCTGCGATCCAGACCTATGGCTGTAGCGAGAATCCTTACCCAAGCTATTAAAATAGTATGAGTTGACTCTATTGCAATACACAATATACAAGGGTTTAATAAGCTTGTAATAAAAGTACTTTATGTCTCAATATCTTGTGTCAGTTAGTGTAGCACCTCCTGACAATATAGGTTGGATGCTCTGGGAGGTGTATAGTGGTTCTGACACACATTAACCTCCAAATGCATGGTCCACAATTAGCATCTTCATATGAAAAGTTGCAATAATTGGTGGACTCCCCCTATAAAAAGGTGTGTTTCATCATCAAATTTAACACAAGCTACAAGGTAGCGCTTATTATATACATAAGCAATTTCATTAATCTCATTGCTCTCCGTGAAATGAAGTCTGCTAACTATGTATAAAGAAAGCAATGGTGCCAGTTATTGTCAAATCCTACTAAAGACCCCTCTCTCTGACTGCCTGCCACAATCAAGATGGCACGCTCAAGCATTGACGTCCTTACTTTCCCTCCGGATGCGGTATGCATAGCAAATCGAACTATTGACACAAACCTGTATCCCATAACAAACGATATGGTCACATTCTGAATCTCACGTCAAGCATCGACAGCTACTTTCAAGCCTACTGCGTGAATCCGCCTCCAGATGATGGTTGTCCATATGGCTTTTGCCCAAATGTAGATATTGGAGGTATGTTGAAGATTTCTTGATCGCCTGAAGTCGAAGAGCTGATCGTGAGCGGCTCCAAAAGGGCCACTCGTACTAATATCAGCCTACGTAACCAACTTCCTGGTCGGTGCGTGTCAGATACTGTAATAAAAACCCCTATGCTTATTTAATTCCTTGATAGCTACGATCATCTTTTACAATCGCCAAATACCAAAAGATCCCATCTGGTCACAAATATTGACGATTTATTCTCTACTCTTTACCTGCGGCATTTCTATAATCCGAAAACAACTGACCCGAATTCACGCGATTATTGCGGTGGCGACTTCCAGCTCCCCATCAAGCGCATACGTAATTGTGTATGCAATTCGCTCTGTATGGGAGGATGGACATCGCATGGACACTGTATATGGGAAAGACCACATTTTACGACGTGTGGTGGCCATTGCCGCTTTACCCATCTGGATGGGCCTCGCCGCGTACACGATGCTTCCAAACTATGTGTCTCATTTTACCCAACTTTCCTGTCAGGCCAATTTTGAGCGGAAGCTGTTCAAGGCCTTCCTTTTTTTGCCATTTGTATTTTTTGACTCAGTGGCAGATGAAGCGGGGCCTATGTGGAGCATTATTTTGGGCCTTCCTGTCGAACTCACAATTTTATCCTGGTTTATCGCGATATGGTTATCTCGACACAAAATTTGGCCAAGAGGAGAAAGATTCAAATTTCGGTTTCGGACAGTCTGGTAAGTTAAGAGACAGCATTCAGCCTAATTTTTTGCTCATAAGAATAGGTGCGTCATCACAAACACCCTTTTATATTGTTTTTATCCGTGGTAGTTATCCCATCCGCGTATTGGGTTCTTCTCATCGAAATCGGCGCTGTGAACTCAAGTGATGCCAACTGGTCCCAGCCGGCAAAATCATTCGGTCAGGTGCTCGCGGTATTTGTGACGATACCCCCGATTATTGCGCCTTGTTCCACGGTGTTTCCGCTGGTTCGTCGACTTGACTTGGGTTCGCCTCCTGACTTGTAGACCACGACCGATGTCTACAAAAGATATACCACTGGTACACCAAGACAGCCAAAATACTGTGACATATGCCAGCGTGCTGAGAGATGATTCCGTTATGGAATGAATGAATCGAGTTATTCCCATAACAATACAAGGTGCTAGAAGTTGCAATGTAGAATTTCTAGCGTTGTGGCATTTCGGAGTATCTATTAATTCAAAAGTCGAGTTTTCGGCTGAGTTTTGAATATAAAGACAATGTAATTCTGGTTTCATGCTCACCTTCGACTTTTTCGTTCAGTGGTATTATTTTGATATGTACAATGTAATATTATTTGACTCGGGGCAAACTCGGTATACGCTAGGGACATCCAAAGTTTATGCGGTTAACAGATACCTTCCTTGGACCCCCCTCGGTCTCAAAAGCATTCCTCAACAAGGTTGGAATATATAAGTCAATAAGATCGACCCCACGCCTGTTCTTTATTGCCAGTCGGAACCAATATAATATGTCAAAGTCTAAGTACCGCTAGCTCAAATATCGCCCATCGGTCGTCCTGGCAAGATCCAGAGGAGATCCAGAGGATATAGAAGACCAGCCCTGAGGCAGAAAATATTCCTGACAGGCAGCCTAGTATCGTCGGCGGCGGTGGGGTGGTAAAGCAAGAAGCCAGGCACAGTTAGCATTTTTCAAGACGTCGAATCCTGCGGCCCTGCTTGCTACATACGCAACTTAATTAGTCATTATAATATCATTGATACCACTACGCAAGTTCGTGATGGCAAAAGGCTTTTTTTTTGTAGCCATTTTTATATATAAGCCTCGCCCTATGTGAGACAATTCAAACACACACCATAAAATCCTGGGTTGTCCATAATAGATCTGTAACAGTTTTAGCTAAAACAAACACAAATGGTTCTTTATCAATTGTCATCAGGCCCAGGCCCTAGAATGATCAACGAAATTGACACAATTGCCCTCGCCATGGCAATCATGAATCACGCTATGGCCATTCACTAATGGCGCTATGGTGTTAATACGATCTCACTGGTTGAGATTTTTCAAAAGACATATTAAAGTTCGAATATGATAAGTCACGTTACTAACAAATGATACAAATCGAAAATGAGCTCTCCAAAAGATGGTGTCATCATTCGTCAACAGATTAAGAGGTTTGGTTTTTTTTTCAAGTCTAGACTTCCATTATCTAGGCTTACATCCCCGATCCGCAAATTAAAAAGATTCTCCGATGTAATTTATGGAATGCGCCCATATAGATAGTTGCCTGAGTTCTGCGAAGCTATTTCCAGTAAAATCATGTTTATGAGTTTCTACAGCCTTCTGTAGATGTTAAGGTTCACAAGAAACAGCATGTCAATCTGCTTCCGATTTCAACACAGTAATCTAGGGCGGATGTTCGTAAATCCCCCTATCCGAATGCTTTGCCTATCACTGCTAAGACGCTGGGATCCAAGAGAATTTCACCGCCTAATATTTGAAAGCGCCCAGTGTTCCAATATATGGTTTAACTTTCGTAAAGTAACAAGACAATTCCGCCTGTCCAAATGGATACCTGTTCTTCGGACAGCTGGATATGACCAACATAATCGGTCCCCTGTAGGCATATATCATGGCCTGCTTCGCCACAACCCCATCGCTCCCAGAGCATTTTATAAACCCTGGTTGCCTTCTGGATATTTATGTCGTTCCGCTGGGAGTTGGCACTTATTGAGGCTGCTGAAGGGGAAACAGCAGGAGGTAAATATTCAACGTCTTCCACGTGAGTTATCTCGTCCACTCATAGGTATTTGGTGGGAGAGGTAGTGTTAGGCACCAGTGCTCGATTATCGACAAACAACGAGTGATATGCCCCTGTTATAACGGATTGAATAATGTGTACGTCGCATTGTGATGAACCTTATTCTGGGAGTGTTGCAGTGCTAAGGTTTCGGCATATCACAGCAATATCACAGCATACCTTAGCAAAAATGCTACGTAAGCGAGCTAGAAACAATCCGAAGACCCTTCATTTCCACTTAATTAAGACGATCACTGGATAATTTGACGTAGTGGCGCCACGCCACTAGCGCATTTGAAAAATTGGCAGTGGGAGGGCAGTAGGGAGCTGAACGCAGCAGTTCAACTCCAATTTCTTTACGGCCGACAACTGAACATATAGTAGACGTCATTTCTTTTTCCTTTTTCCTTTTCCTTTTTCTCCTGTCTTCAGAGGGAAATATTTGCATACTACATCCCTTCACTGTGCCCCCATCATTTCCTCCGGTGGTGGGGCTTGATCGCTATTTTTTTTTTTTGCTTCACTGTAGCTTATTCCAACTCCCTCCCACGACAGCATGGATATTTGCCCACACAGATGCCTGGAGTATGCGTATAAAACATATTTCAATAAATTTGTGATGGAGATGGTGTGAAGTCCTCCTTCCGGTCCGATAAACAGATGATTGGTTGATTCACTATAGAGTTCGAACAATCAATGCAATGTTGAACTTTATGTTTGTCATTCTCGCTGATATTACATATAATTATTGTGGTATAATGGATGATGTCTGTCTATCTATATTCTAAATATCCACATGCAAGTCTATTCCTGTATGTTTCAGAAAAAATTGAGATAACATGTGGTATCAGGGGCATTTCCACAATGACAATGTATCTTTGCTATACATGAATACTACCCCTAAATATTTGCCTTATTAATGCCTCTGCTAGGAAATCAGAAGGTTCCCAGTGTTTTTAAAAGCAACCAGACATTTAGCAACTCCAGCACATTCTGAGCTGAATACTGACCTGGATGGAGTCTCTCAAAAATGTCATGATTTTGTGAAGCAGAAAGCTGTCTAGCTTGCACCTCACAGGCACTATGACTTGAAAATCAACATTGAGCCCAGTGCAAATCCTCCTCATGGACCTATCTACCTGTTGTCCCAATTGGAACTCTCCACTTTCTGAGAATTCCTAGACAAACATTTATCAAGAGGTTTTATCCAGCCCTCTAAGCCTCCATTTGGAGCACCCATCCTTTTTTCCCAAAAAGAAGGATGGATCCCTTTGCCTCTGTATTGAGTTCTGAGGCCTCAATGCCATAACCCAGAAGGATATGTATCTACTCCCACTTGTCATAGACTTACTCAATGCCCACAAAAGCCTGGATTTATACCAAGATAGATCTTGTCAATACCTGTGCCTGGATCCCACCCTGGGACCCAACTATTGACCAAATTACATTCTTCTTGACTTATGCTACATCTCCAAGTCAATGTCTGCACCTGCTCTGGGATCCATAGCTTTGCCAAAAGTATGTTCACTTAATATTTTGTATGCATTACTCTTCCAGCTCAACCTTGTGTTCCATGATGATTGGAATCCTCAGCTATTATTCCCTTTGTTTCCAGATCTGTAACTGTTCTGACTACCCAACTACATTGTACCTTTGTTCAGACTTATGTGTCCCATCCTTTTTCTCCTTTTAGTCCACCCTTTGCCTGCTCAATTTGTAGAACAATACCAGCTCCCAGTATAAACACTGTGATGTAATGTAGCTACAAAGCAGTTCAAATATCGACTTTCATTTTGGTCTAACTCTAGTCCTGCTTGACATCCTACACCCCTCTGGATCCAGACCTGTCCTCAGGCCTGAAAATATGGTAAGTCCCTGTCTGCCTGAAATTGCACGATCCTCGTGTATATAATATCCTGTAAATTGAACGAGATCGCGTTTTTTAAATCCCTTCCTGACACAACTTGCCATAATTAGATGATAATAATAAGTTAGGAAGGGGAGGAAAGGACAACTCGCTGATATAATAAGCGAAAGGAGTAGAACCTAAAAAGTTCCTACTGAGCCATTATAGACTGCTCCGAAGAGACGACCTTTCCAATAGTCTTATTATTGAAGGCATTCAGCCACCCGGAAGTGCTGAGGGGCACTGTCATGGTGACGCCTGGAACGTTTCCAGGGCATTTCAGGGAAGAAAACTTCCTTAATTGAGGCAGAAACGTTCAATTTAACCGAGCAGCAAGCAAAAAATGGAGGGATGTTCGTTTCTGATTTTCACGATATTTTAGGTTAAGTGGAGCAATGTATGTGAAACGGTAGTGGAGCTGGATCACTATCAGCAAACCAAACGATCGGGGTGCTGCTAGTTTATGCCTGGAGACAGGGAAAATAGCCAATTTCATTTTCGGAGAACGGTCGTTACATCAAGAAATACCTAGGAATAGACTGCAGGTGGCATGGGTTATGGAAATATGAAACGAATGTATGACTCAGAGAACAATTACTGAGGTAAGCTGGTTAATGACAGTGAGTGTAGTAGTAATGAGAAAGTTAATGAAAGTAAGGTATATGGATGTGATGTCGTTGGGGTACGCCATCATCCGCTCAATCTCAACAGTTTTGCTGTACTCGTCAAACGAAGATGTTACGCTGAACTATGTCAAAGTAACATTGACTCCTTGCGCAATTCTTTTACCTGTTGAAAGCGATAAACTTTCAAACGGAGCAGGCCAAGGTGTACACACATACCCAATTCTCTATCTGCACGTGAAAACACATTCGCCTGACGTAGGCGAATGTCTGGGGAGATAACTTGGCCAAGATGTCCGACGACATTATCCACAAAATTGTTTTGGTCTGTTTGGGACATATTCCCCCACTATAGCCTTGTCAGTGTTTTAATCGAAGAAAATAAGCATAAACATCTCACGAAGTATCTTGGCCATTCAAAATCGATATCAGAAATCGTACTGAGATACCGCACAGCGCTGCCAATCCAGAGTGTGTGATTATCATAGTACGGGCGGTTGGGCAAATTGAGAGGTTGAACGGTAGATGGATAATTTGGGCGTGAGCCTTGATTGCCATCCACATTCATGTGACCATCCCTTTGGAAATTGGCGACAGGATTCAAGGGGCAATTAACCTGGTATCGCATTAAGTTTTGAGCTGCTCTTGTTGTGCAGATACAGCGACGACTTACAGGGATTTGTTGGTAATTTACACCAAGGCTGTGAAAAGAGTTTGAGGATCATCCTAAATTCATCTCAATGATAAACCACAATCACCGATAACGATGAGCATCTTGATGATGAAACCATGAGACGGGTCTAAAGGATCAGTGCTATGTTCTACTTACCAGGATACGAGAACAGACGAGATTGAAGAACGGGGTCTGCGGACGGCTCCCAGCCCTCAACCTGTCTAATCTTAGCTATATTGTTTCATAAATTAAATGGGAATTTATATACCATGTGGCTTGGAGAAAAACCAGCTTGCTCGATCTCCGCAAAGTAATTCGCACTTGGGATTGGTGTAAGTTTGTATCAGTCAACGAGTGAACAACCAATTACGGATTTTGGGTAAGATGTAGGCGACCGACTTCGTGAAGAGGTACGTCTTTTGGATCCCATTCTGGGATAATTCGTATGAGACAGAGCACACGTATATGAATGCTTTAGTTACCCTTGGTTAAATCGAGTACGTTATCTGTTACCATTGGGTTGAGCCATGGTAAGCAAATATCGAGAAAAACGTACACCTATACTTCTCTGCTTCATCTGCAGTCAAGACCTGGAAATATGCAGTCCATGAAGGGGTATCGCCTTGTTCGATCGCCTCGTATAGGTCTTGCGTTAAGAAGTCAGGGTTGCTCCCGGACAGCTCAGTAGCTTCTGAATTGGTATGATTGCGAATGCCTTGGTCGCTGTAGAGCGAGACTTTGACGTAGACGAATGAACCATCCGTGTGAACTGTTGGACGTTATGAATGTGGTTTTGAATAGTATATGGGAGGGAATTCACCAAGTCGATATGAATGTCCGCTCCAACCATTCATGAAACTATGGGTGGTCGGTTTACCTCTTATGAATAATATTTATAGCTTACCGAAAGCCTGCGGGAGTACCTAAATCACTAAAGAGTCGCATTACCTGATATAGCGACTCGGGATTGGACGATAGGTAGTCTGGAATGAAGCAAACGAAGTCCTTCAGCTTGTATGTGACTGTCAAACATTTACATACCCCAAAACATCTACGTAAGCGGGTTAGTTACCAGGGGCATGGGGGATAGTAGGACAGTGACATACATCGTGGTCCTTCAGATTGGTTTGGGGGTTTCGCTTCTGTGTATGAATGAAATCTGTGTTACATTTAGCATTCGAGAACATTAGAGAGAATTTGGCCCTCACTCACTGGGAAACTTGGCAGGATCGCGAATAAAAAACACTGGAAGATTGTTCTTAACACAGTGTATGTCAATGGTGAGGTAACGTACCAGGAGTATTGTTGAAAACCTGAAATAAAAAACGTTAAACATCGAGGCTACGGTGTACTCAGCAATAATATAATACCCAGTCTAATATGCCTTTCTTTGTGCGCAATCTATAATTACACAGGACAGTCAGTGAGTTCGACAATGCATTGATGACGGGTACTTGCTTGATCGAGAATCCACGTGGGTCACGCGCAGCATCACTAGAGCCTTTTTCACCCCCGACAGTTGAGAATCTCACTGTTACCGGTGTTCGCTCCCCCACACGTTGAAAAAGGTCTGCCATTGTGTATTGCTTTGCAAACTAGGATATACTAGTCAATCCGGTGGTTAACATTTTCAGGTCAGGGATACGCACGTCTGTCGTGGTTTCAAAATAACCGTGAGCACCTGCCCCCTTTGCATGTACGACACGCTCAGGCTTCATAGGATATTAGAACAATGGGAGAAGATACTTCATTGTTTCAGTCTTACAATGCGTTCCCTTGCAAAATGAGCAAGACTTTCAATCTACAGGCAGTTAAACCAAAACTACAGTTAAAGGCCGCAAAAAAATTGACTTACTAGATGGAAATCTTGTAACAGAAGAGGTCCAGTTTCGCTAATCCTCTGAGCTTCATATGGCTGGGGATATCTGGATAATATTAGTGTATGCGGCTATAAAGCAGGAATTGTCTTACGGAACACCACCTCCAGTGGTATATTCGAGATCTTGCGGCGGCTTACTAGCAGTGGAGTCCTGAAGACCAGGACCATCAAAAATATCAAAGGCAAAGCTTATATCCGGACTCGCAAAGACAAAAACAACTGGAAGGCCCAAGGCGAGACTGTAGAGACTAAAGCACCTCATAGCTCCTGGGGAGAAGGAGTGAATGCGAACGGGGCCGCAAATGCATGGCCTTAAGTACTTAAGTACAAGAGGGTCGGTTGACAGCGCTCGGCGAAAGAATACCTTATATCATATCGGTAGCCGATAAAGTATATCGGAATTGAAAACAACTAATTAAGTTGATTAAGGCGTAATCCCATGATTAAAACCTAAGTTAAAATTTACGAGCGCTCAGAGGCTTTCGGAGCGCCTGGGTTTTCTCATTTGGTAAATTCGATGGAGGGAGTCTTAGGTACATAATGCAACTTACGGCAAAAAGGAGTCATATTTATACTTACAAAAGATTGCTCAGGGTTTGAGACCATGTTGGCCAGCACATACTGGTATCATGTTGCCGCAATCGTACGGGGACAAATTTGGGAGTGATGTATACTTATCCGTTTCTTTTTTTTTTCTTTCTTTTTTTCTTTTTCTTTTTCTTTTTTCTTTTTGATGATCTTCGTGTCGATTATTCAGACTCCCAAACACCTGGTAGGTGCCCGTTTTAAACGGCTGAAAAACACCTTGTTGAAATCAATCTCAAAGCTCACAAGAATAATAACCAAATATATATAATCTCCGTCTGGCTTCTGTGTCTCGTAGGAAGAAAACGTTACATGAACTATATATATCTAAAATATCTTATTGGTGGCACAACCCGTGGCAACACATGGAAAAACAGGCCGCTCCGTATCCATGGTTTCGTGAGTAGTGCTAAACTGATAATATTTTTTCTCAATGAGCTTCATGGGTTGGCGCAAATATGTCGGGGTTTCGAAAAGACACGTTCAACGGAGACGCTAATTGCTGGAATGGCAAGATACTCTTGAGCCATCATGTAAGGCGATTGTTGGAGATTCAGTAGCACGGATCTAATGGCAGCATTTAGAATTCATTCAAGAATGAGGTAAGACCTTTTACCATAAGTGTGGGTTTAACATTGAGCCAAGAGCTCATTATTCCTCTCTGAACCTTCTTGTCACTTCATTGGTGCAGATTCAAACCCCCAAGATACCGATCCAACTCATCGGCGAGTTTCTTCCCGTGGGGTGCGCTTCGAAATTGTAAGTGGACGGGTCGCCAGAAGGGGCACGCGCTAGCGGAGAGTGACGGCACTCTTGCGGCAGGTCCTGCGATTAAGGTTTCAGAGCAATGACTGCAGTTAATGTCTCAGGGTAGGTCTCGGCGAAATATCGAAAACTTTGCAGTACCGATGGTTTCCTCTTGCGCTTGCGCAGCTAAATCTTCAAGGATGAGCTATTAATCTCAAGCGTTAATGAAAGTATTTGCAACTGATAATTATTAGCTCCGGAATGATCTGGACATCAACTCCGCATATTATTTATCGTCAATCAAAATATTATCTCAATGTGTGACCTAAAATGTGACAGCTGTGATATTGTGCGACATTGGATGGATTTCAAGCTGCATGTAGCACTGTGGACGTGCCATGGTTATGGTTAATTATGTATCAGTATCAGTATTTGTTGATTTGTGATGGTCTGTGCATTTGTCTTGGTGAGTCCAAAATTGTGTAGGTTATAATATTACAGTTTGTATTTGCACCACCTCAGTGCTCGTGTTACTTCCGCTGATGTATGTTCATAGATATGATGTTCTGATAGTTTTCAGTGTGTATATTAGTTCCCCATTATCATCACATTTGCTTTCCTTCAGAAAACATTGGCAATGCTACCAGCAATGAGGACCTTCTGTTGACTGTTGACTGGAGAGTGTTTTTCTCAACGGTCTTGACTGTGTGACAGACATGCTTTGACAAATGTTGAAAATTAGGTACCACAGGCACCAATATTATCCAACATAATACCGGATCAAAAAATGCTAATATACATTAGTTGCAAATACTCTCTAATAGAATTAAATTAATTATGTTGGTAGCCTCAATGGTGTAGCCTTCTATCTACTGTATAACTACAGTGTACATAACTCAGGTGATGAGGGGCTCTACAAAATCATATACAAATACGGTTGGAACTTATAAAATGGTTATATAGATAGAAAGGTTGGAGTCTAAGTCATACATCTGGTAGAAGTATAGTATACGTAAGTGTGAGTGTCCATCACTGGGTGGATCCATGTATACCAAACGCGATGGTACTATACATATATTTTACAATATTAATATTACCCGAAAAAATGTATCTACCGTCAATAAAGAAAATAAATGAAGTTTTCTTACCAAAACTTTGCTTGGTTTCCTTAGGGACGAATTGGTGGATGTATTTTGCTTGCCTTGTCCGGCCTTTTCGGTGATCTAAATTTAACAATACCATGTTTGCCTCCACGGATCTGTGCACATATCGCCGCTGTATTACAAATTTCGAATATGTATCAAAGGAGACGAACCACATAATTTTGTCGTCTGATCGCATTCTTAGGCTCTACGTCATTTGATAATCGGGACAGGTGCTTAATGATCTTCCGGTGCATGTCAAATAAACAGGTACGGAGCTGCCGCCACTCAGCCATTGTAAAACGAGAAGAGTGCGTGTAACCACAGAGTGAGGGCCTTTGAACGTCGCTGGCAATCCACAAGGCGCGGGCCGACCTATTAGGATCATTAGACTCTGGTGTGTAGTTAGTTATTCATGTCCAAAGAGGTTTTTTCAGGCATATTACTTCCCATTACGGATGAAAAATTCGACATCAGGTTGAACCGGCACGTAGTCAAAATTATAGTATGATTCTACCTGGTGTAGAGCGTCTATACACTGAAAACGCCCTCCTCATATGTCATCCAAGTTGCCAAATTACCTAAAACATGATTAGTGGGTCGCTGTTTGCATTGTGGTTGCTTTCCTCTGACGTAAAAGTGGTTCGATATTACACGAAGGTTGGCATATCTAATCGGTTATATTTATTTCATGCCTTTGCATTTTCGCCCGCCTTTCGTCTCACCAGTGATTGGAAGAATATACACGACAACATGATGTTTTTCGTACGCCTCATTCTCCTCATATCCGCTGTGGTTGCCAGCGTGAGGACACTGTATACGTCCAAGCCGATTTCCCCGTCAACATGACTGTCTGTTGGAATGTGAAGGCATGGAGGAAATATACTAACCTCGAATCAATCCCTTGCTTTCCGTACATTGGCGGGTCCTACAATGTTACGTTAAATAACACGCATTGTTGTGGGAACTGCTGGAACCTTACGTTTAATGGAGAGGCTGTATATGTGCGTGCCGATCCCTTTCTCTGTGATTTCGCTCACTCACGCATATCACTAGATCACTGTTGTAGTGCGGCCGCTAGGTTTACATTGTTCTACCTGAACTAGTCAAATTGACAGACGGTGACGGAGAGGTGATGGGAGTTGTCCATGGCAAAGCTCAACTGGTCGAAGAAAAATATTGCCATGAATCGTGATGTACAGAGTACGTCTGTTTGTGGATGTTCACCCGCTTTTTTTACGAGATACACGTTGATCGGGGTTTCTTTAGTGGTGCTAGATTTAGCACTGCTTTGTCGAATTGTTCCATGAGCGTTGAAAAGACTCCGCCTAGTGTCCACTACTCGGGTTGTCAGATTCTCATACTCACGAGTAAAGTTCATCAAATAACCCTACGCCCCATTAGGACGATACCGAGAGAAGTACGCCAGTACGTACTATGTGAAAGCCTAAGGACTGATCTTGGATATGGTCCTCAATGCGATATACATTCCTTGTACAGATGAGGCTGCTCCCTCCCCACTCCGCCCGCATGCCCCAAAATAGAACGAAAATATATTGGCCCGCCGGCATACCGCCGGACAACTAGTCGATACAGCACAATGTGCTCAGCATGTCCACGCGCGGGCCGAGAGGGTTTGTTGTACCTACACGGTTGTTCGAGTAAATGATTGTAACCCAAAAAATCTTATTGCTATAATATGGCGGCGGCGATGTACTACTACTCGCCAATTATACATGATACATCAACAACTCAACTACAGAAGGATTTACCCGTGACGATGTTCGCAATGAACACCACATTAGTACACCTTCCACGAGCTGATTTCTTAGAACATCGGCCGGCAGCGACAGCTTGGGAAAAGGGGTATTCATCCACGAATACAGCTACAGTCGTTCTTCTGCAAAGGCTTGGTTTAACCATGCGATCTATTGAAAACGAGGGCACAATTACGAAGAATGGTCTCGCTGCGGATCTGCTCCTTGAACTTGGGTACGAGACGGACGACACGATTGTGCGCACGAGGGAGCGGCTGTGCCTTACATGTGTAGAGAGCAGGTGGCGCTGACGATAGATGTATGCTTCGTGGATACGAAGTGGGAGATTCTGTTGCTTGTGCAAGTGCCTTAATGCGCATTACGCCGTCCGAGGCACATATCGCGTGCGCCATCGCCGTAACTTGTTAGCCAAATTAGAAAAGCTGCAATATTCAAGTGAGTTAGACTCTCAAGCATGCTTTCTAACAGACAACCGTGATATATTAAGTGCTAGATTATAGATCTCTTTTAGTGTAATCGACCCATGTCATGCGCTAGCGCACACTAACATCATTTCAGTACCAGATTGTGGATATATAGGTATTATTCAATATCATCAGTGCAACTTCCTCTACTTATTACAATTGCAAAAGGCTCAAACGCTAGGTAAAAGGAGTTGTATCCTCCCAAGCAAATCCTCCGTTCACTCACTAGTCCACGCTTTCCCACGCGGCTGAGATCAGCACCCCAAGACAAATTTTCACTCTTTCAATAGAGTCCTCATCGGTATCTTGAACTTAAAGGCCGTACTTCCGTGCTGGGCAAGTAACGCCGCTTCCAAGTCCGAATACAGTCATGTTCTTACGCATCGTATCAGGATTTTCCTGTGAAATTTATAGGCCTGACCCGTCGATCGAGATAGCCCAAAGCCCAAGGTCTGCATTTACCCTGATTTCTACTTTCCGAAGCGTCCCCAGGCTCATCTGGAAACTCAAGCCTAAGGCTCCAGCCGTTCTATCTGTATAACCATCTTAAATACTTTAAACGGTATGTGTATTCGTTCATGTCTAGCCCCTCGTCACTTGAGTCATGTACACTGTAGTTATAGTATACGGATGGCTACACGGCTGAGGCCAAGAACGTAATAGAAGCCTGAGGCTATTAATAGCTTATCCTGGAGGTTCGGCCGCGCAAGAGGAACCATCAATACTGCAAAAGTTGTTTTTCGATATTTCGCCCAGACCTAGCCTACCTCGAAATGTCAACGGCTACACTAATTGCTCCGAAACCCGTAACAACGCCGTCGTTCCTCACTCACCAGCATGTGCCTCCCCCAGCGACCCGCCATTGCCATTGCCGCTATAGTTTGGAAGCGCACCCCACTCGTCGATGAGTTGGATCAATATCTTAAGTTTAATGCACCAATCATGAAGCGGCAATAAGGCTCAGAGGGGAGTTCGAATAATGAGCCGTCTGCCCAAGAGGTAATGTTGTTAAACCCACTTTTATGGTGGAAGGTCAGTACTTCATTCACTACTTGCTTTTGAATGGTATAAATACTGCTGTCAGATCCATACTACTGAATTCCCAACCATCACTCAGATGGCTCGAGACTACCTTGCTATTCCAGAAACTAGCGTGTTCTGCCGGCGAACATTTCTGCTCGAAATCCCGACATATTTGCGCTAAGCAACGAAGCTCATTAAAGGAAAAGACCATCGTAGTGGCACTAATCACCTTGAAAGCATGGATACGGAGGGGTCTGTTTGACATGATGCAGAAAGAGGTCCTGCGAGGGAAGCATGGTGATAACGGAAAAATGATAGCCTTACAACAACTGTATATGTTCTGAATATATATGGCCCGTTATACTGTTTGGTCGTCCGTATCTATATATTTGACTTCTGGGGGGTAAACGTGTACCCAACGGTTGCCTAGTATATACTGGAATTGATTCATGCGTTCTGCGAATATCTCGACTAGTTATAGATTTGTACAATATTTCTATTCTCCGTGGTCCTTGGCATCTATATCATGTCATGACTTTTTTTTCTGGTGCAGTCATCCATAAGTTTATTCAATTACAAACATGTTCAACGACTTCAGACTCGGATCGTGACCTCCTCAACTTTCTCATCAAAGTCACTCTCAACCACTTCCTTTGCAAATGGACGACACATGGCAATTACTAGATTCTCATATCCGCTTTCGCCTCCCACGTTTTCTGCCACAAGCACAAGTCTAAGTCTATTAACTACCCCGTTTGATCTCACTTCACGCTTCCAAGCTACATCTGGTTATGTATGTGGTAAGCATCCTTGTTGTCCTGGCTTCAACCGAGCCGTGTTCTCGTTCTCTGAGGCTGCAAGCATGCTTACAAAGTCTCAACATCCTCCTCTTTTATCAATTAAAACGGCACGTATTCGAATCAGCGGTTTTAAAGTGTAATATTATCCCATATTTAAACTTGAGTACTTCCACATGCTTTAAGATGTGAAGCGATATCCCATATTATTCAAAATTCCAATTGTGAGTCGTTGTTCGCATCGTGGCCGGCTTCTCTTTGACTAAAAAAAAAATGCTCCGATGAAGCATGCTTCATACCATGTGTAGATATGTCAGCAAGTTTCTCAACTTGTCTAAAATCCGATTAGTGAGCTCATTATTTGCGTCGTGGTCCGTCTTTCTGTCTGAAAAAAATGGTACGATGCTCCTCGAGTTACGACATATATAATTCGCCACACTCCTCATGCCTCCATCACCTTGCCTCGCTTTTATTCTTACCTCACAAGTAACAAGAGCAATTATACGCGACAACATGATGGTTTTTTTCCGCACCCTCATCCTCGCACTCTCCGTTGCGGCTGTGAGGATTACCTACAATCCAGTATACGATAACGGAACATTCCCCGTGAATGCAACCTCCTGTGCTGGTGCTAAGGGGGTGTCGAAATTTACCACCTTCGACTCTATCCCTAGTTTCGCTCGCATTGCTGCAGCCAACGTTGTTTCGGGGATTAATAAGGAATATTGCGGGAGCTGCTGGGCAGTTCTTTCCGAGGGAAATATTATATATGTGTGTGCGGATTCCTTTCTTTCTGATTTCGCTTAATTGGGACTCGTGTAGGTCACTGTAGTCGATAGGGCGAGCGCTGGGTGGACCATTTCTGAAGCTGCGTTGAACGATTTGACGAATGGTGAGGCAGCTGAGGTAGGCGTTATCGAAGGCACAGTTCAGGAGGTCAGAGCCAAATATTGCGGATTGTAGTGATCTCGGGTCGATCCCGTCTGTGAGTAGTCACTAGTCTTTATTATTAGACATGTGTTGATCGGGGTTTTTCTTCATGAGATGTGACTTCATTTCTTGCAGACAAAATTCCTTATGTCAAATTGTATAGCGATCAATAAAAGTTCGTCTTCCAGTAGTACCCGGTCCGTCGCTTTCTCATAGTTGTGACAACATTTATCAAACAAAGCCACTCCTCAATTATGACAGTTCGATCTCGGATATGTCCTTATTGAAATATCCACTACTAATACTTACGCGGGTGACGTTGCTTCTCACTCCGCCATGTCCCCATCATACCAGCAGCCGTAGAACGCTATAAGATAATATGCTCTCCACACGGTGTGCACTTCAAAGCGGAAATTATCTGTTTGACTTACGTGGTAGCTCGATGCTAATTCAAGAATCCACGTTGTCTAAATGACTATGAGAGCGATGTATCACTCATTCACCATACACGAGGTCCAGTGATTGAGAATGTGTTCAATAAATGAGAGTGCGTCCTGTAGGCGCGTTTTCGTACGACAAGTCAGTGGTTCATTGTACGTTCTAATTCGCATAATCCTGGCCTTACAATCCTCTGGAGCTTGTTACTGACGACAAGTGACGACCCAGTTCCTTATAAAAGGCCCCTTTCAGTCATACGATTTGTTCCACACAACCTACCCTTCCTTACCTTCTGCCAATAACACCCCCATATCTGTGTGCTCACTCGTTTGTTCGAGAATCCCCCAAAGCCTAAGGTCCCCACCCTCTTCAGGCTCTTCCTCATACTTATCTTGAAACTTATAGCCAGAACCTCCATGCTTAAGCGACGCGGCGTCCAAGTCCGAATACAGAGATGTTCCTACGAATCGCACCGGGATTTTCCTGTTAAATCTACAGGCGCAGATGAAACAGCCGACGCCAAAGGGCTGGCAATGGCTACCATTCTGTTTGATGGTCAACGTGTGGGTATATTAGTTTTATGAGATGTGCTTTATACTGTGTGGTATTCATCGCTCTCGGCAGAGATTCGCCGTCAGGATTGACTCAGACAGACCGCTGGATGGGCTTTGTAGGGTGTCATTTCGAACGCCTACAGGCATAACCAGGGACGGCATAGCGGAAGTCACTCTTTCAGGAAGAGACACAGACATCGTCAATATAGGTGATAGCCAGGTTTATCGATATACCATTGACCGAGGATCAAATGGGGGGCAGTTCTACCCCACCAGAATCGGGAGATCAAGCGGTCAGTGGAATTGTTACGTGCATAATATACGCTGCGCCATAATGATAATAACAATAATGTGCTGACGACTCGAACCAAATATTGCTATCAGGACCCGATATGGGGGGGGTATTAGTAGAAATCTCAGAAAACGGTCAGGAAAAGCCGCTCCAGTTTATATTCAACTTCGAGGCTATAGATAAAGCCAAGTCAGAGAGCATAGCTGAGGGGGATAGTAATTTTTGGGTAACGCATGCTCGCCGATACGCGGCGAGCCAACGTAGCTCTACTGTCCCTCCCAGTCGGGCTGATAGGATGTCGATGCCCCCACCTCCGGTTCCCCCCCGTGGCCGTGGAAGACCGCGCAAGCAACCCTATGCCTCTCCGGAATCGAGTTCTCGTTGCAGATCACAGCGCGCGCAGAGTGTCCTGTCGGCGGATTCTTACGAACCAGCCAAAAGCGATGCGGAGGCGAATAGTGACGACGTTAGCCCCTTCGCTTTTATACTACTAGTATAACTGGATTAGAACTGATGCTTAGCCCGCTTATTAGAGTTCTAGCTCGACCATAGACGTGCTGGATGCACTAGACAAACTGATGGAAGAGATTTCGGCGAACGTCAAGCAAGAGGTATGTACAACTGTCAAAGCGTTATCTATATAATATGTACCGTTTAGCTAACTTACTTATCATCTAGCGCTCCCGCGCTGCGAGGATGAAAGCCTTCTACAATGCGGTTAAGATCGCATGGGGGAGGTCTAAATCCATCCAACCAGTTCAAAGGACTTTGACACAAAGGAAGACGAGAGCAGGGATGGCCGCGGTGGCGACGAGTCGTTCTGCCAGGAGAGGCAGCAGCTGACGGGTCTATACATGTATCTGCCTCAAAATAGTCCTTTATGTCCATTTCCGAAAACCATCCATAACAGAGCTTCAGCGCGATGGGAGAACATGGTACCAGGCCGGCGAAACGGTATGTCCGAAGAATGACACCCGGGCGTTTGGCATTGGAAATTTTGTTCTACATCAAACAAGGGCTTTTTCGCAGCCTGCGTCTAAGACTGAATTGAATGTCCATTGACATCGTGCGCTCATAAGACGATTCTATCGAAACCATTAACCATGATGAAGGGCTTCGATCATCTACTGCGGGAGACCGGCTTCTCAGTTAATATTAGGTCGAACACATAATTGCTTTTTCATTGGTCGGGCGGTGAAGACACATCTAAAGCTTTTTGATGAAAAGCTCTATGTACCAAGCGGTGCCTCCTCGGTAACATCCTGTCCGGCCCTCCCCATGACATCTAGGGCCCTCAAGGATGGAGTTCGAATATTCTCCACTAGATGGCATCTGTGCCTTTTTCACTGGGCGCAAAACGCAGGTGAAAGCGGTAAGACACCTGGCTGGTGGTCTGTTCGCTTATGAATGTGAAAGCTCGTCGAAAAACATGCCAGTGAGAATGAGCTCTCCCAATGTTGACTTTCATCACGTGAAGAGTTTTTTTTTTTTTTTTGTTATATTTGTATCCCGCTTCAAGCAACAATGGCTAACTGCGGCTAGGGGGTGGAAAGGCCCCCAGAGAAGCTATGCTACGGTGGTAAGAAGTTCCGAGTGAGCTTCGTGTCTACGATGGATTTTAGAGGGCTCAAGTCAGGGTGGGGACGGTGAAAGTCTCACGTGAAGAGTTTCCGTGGCGTCGTCAGTGAAGCGTCAATTTTCCTTTTTTGTATAGTGTCATTCAAATACACAACAGTAAGCGAATAGGCTCTAATGTGGATGTGTGGGTATATCTTGAAACTTCTTCTTGCAGAAGCAGTACTCTTCTAAATCGTTGTGCTGTACTTTCATTTCCGCGACCCCACCAAAGGCGTAGTTTTGGTGCAACCCTTGGAGCCAAGTCAACGAGGTGTGTTTTTCCAAAGCTTGTAGTGCTTGGCCAGTGACAATAATTAATTGAGCCCACCGTCTAATTATGCAAAGAACAGAAGGTCCGCAACTGCTGCGCTATTTTGGCTTTTGGTAGAGTTTCACAGTTCAAACTTTGTATGGTGTAAATTAAGTATCTTTTCGTTTAGCCAATCCGTAGAGCTCAGGGAAGTCATGCAGCTGGGCACACTCGATGCAGTTATGGGTACCATGAACATTGAATTCTTTTCGGAGCCGTCCTGTTTACAAAACAATGAGAAATATGATTAGCGAAGGTATAGAACACTTTATAAGGAGAGTACGCGGAACGAATATTCTTTACCTCTTCCGCTATATAGCTTGTTTATCATGCGTGGAGTATCGGTGGCTTTCCTTCTCGCCGGCTTGTCCCTTGTGCAAGGGCGCATTGTACGGTATAGCTTCAATATTGCTTCCACTGAAGTCAACCCCGATGGTTTCCCGCGTAATGCCACTACTGTCAACGGCATAATGCCAGGACCTGTTATCACTGGCAATAAGGGGGATGACTTCATGGTTCGCGTCAACAATAGCCTCCATGATCCCAGCATGTACCAAAGTCTGACCATTCACTGGCACGGTATTGTATGCAATGGTTTACGTTAGTGTACCACGTTGGCCGCCGACTGATGCTTGCTCTTGTTCTAGTTCCAACGTCGCACCAACTACGATGATGGCCCAGCTCAGGTCACACAGTGCCCCATCGCCCCGGGGTAAGTACAGTTAAACCCCATGTCACATCTCTCACTCTAATTTTTTTTCTTTCTCATTTTTAGCCATTCCTACCAGTACAAGGTTGAGACTGGGGACTCCGAGGGTGGCCAGTCTGGTACTTACTGGTACCACAGTCACTTGAGTACTCAATACGTCGATGGTCTTCGGGGTGCCATCGTCATTTACGGTAACAATCTCATTACTTCTCCAGGGTGGGTTTCCACGGGCTCAATGTTATTTAGATCCTAAAGACCCCCACAAAAACTTGTACGATGTTGACGACAAGAGCACAATCATCACCTTGACTGATTGGTACCATGAGTCCGCCAAGCAGTTGGGAGGTAAGTCTGGCTTTACTGTATACCTCGTATGATTTCTGACTTTGCATAAGATGATTGGATTGGCAACTTGACTGCCGAGCCTGTCCCCGATTCCAACCTGTTAAACGGTCAGTCTCTTTTAAACTTAATTTCTCAGTCAACTCATTTGATTTTTAATAATAGGTGTCGGTCGCTACAAGGGTGGTCCCGCTACACCCCGTGCTGTCATCAACGTCGTCCAGGGTCAGTATTGTTTCTTTGCTACTATGGCATTATTGACAATTTTCTCTAGGCAAGAGATACAGATTCCGTATCATTAACATGAGCGCGATTGTTCCCTTCAGTAAGAGACAGATCTTTTTCTCCATCATGTGAGACTAATGAAGATCAAAGACTTCACGGTTGAGGGCCACAATGTGACTGTGATCGAGGCGGACGGTGTCAACCACCGTCCATACGAGGTGTCTTCAATCGGAATTTCCGCTGGTCAACGCTACTCCGTTGTCGTAAGTCAGTGTCATTAGATGGTTTTCAGCGTATTGAGACCGTCATTTACCCGACCAGCTCAATGCCACCCAGCCTATCAGGAACTATTGTAAGTCCATCATGATGGATACAAACATGTAATATGGCTCATAAGCTCCCAGGGATCGCTTACCCTAGCAACTTCCGAGGTAAGCGATGTTTGATAGGTGTTAACTGACATAACACTGATTATTTATTTCATTAGACCGTTAGTCTCTGATTCTTATTTAATGCTAAGATATATGATATTCATATTAAATTTCAGAGATTGCGGTTCCCACGGTCAACCCTATCTGTGCGTACGAGCGTTATTTCAGCAAGATTCACGATCTCATCTTTCTCATCTTTCCCTTTAGACAACGGAACTGAAGCATTTGCTATCCTGCGCTACAAGGGTGCCCCCAACGCCGACCCCACTACTCCCCAGATCACGCCGTCTGAAGTTGGTGTTTTCCAAGAATACCAATTGAAGGTTAGACATCGGACAGTAGAGCGGAGAGATTAAAATTAATCCGAGTGTTTAGCCGCTTGTTAGCCCACCTCCTCCCAATGCTAGTGAAAACACGCTGAACCTCACGTTGCAATTCGCCCCCTTTAACCTTGGAAATGGCAGCATTGACGCCAAAGGAGGTGCAAACATCTGGAAGATCAACGATGTTCAAGTGCGTGCATTTTTCATTCTGGAATCAAATAGCTTTTTTATGCCTGGGGCAGTACCAACCGCCCAAGATCCCTACCCTACTCGAGATCCTTAGCAACGGCCTCAACCAAACCGCTGGATTACCGAAAGACGTCTATATTCTCCCTATCAATTCACTCATCACTGTCCAAATAATTGGAGACCAGCATCACCCCTTCCACTTGGTAATGCCCTGATTAATGGCTGTCTCGGGAATACGCTAATGCTCAGATTAGCACGGTCATACGTTCCAAGTCATACAATCCTATTTCGGTCCCCGTAATGAGATTGACCCTCCCGTCCGTGACACCGTTGACACCAGCGACGCATCTGGTGATCAAGCTGTGACCATCCGTTTTAGGACTGACAACCCCGGGCCATGGGTGAGTTTCTGGATATATGCTGCTTAGTATGTAGCTGAATCTCCTTCGCAGTTCTTGCATTGGTATATAACTAAGTTTGCCGATGGATGATACGCTGACATACATTTCTATAGCCACAAGGACTGGCATTTGGAGGCTGGTCTTGCCGTTGGTGAATATTACTAATTAGATTACGGTCTACTTTCTGCTTACACTTGCTTCAGTTTTTGCTGAAGATCCTGCTGGAATTAAGCAAACTATCCACCCTCCTCAAGCTTGGAGGGATCTCTGCGACATCTACAACGCACTTCCTCCCTCTGTACGTTGACTAGTATATATTTTGTTGAAAGAGTTAAATCGCTGATTACACTCTAGCAACAATGATCGGGGCCCTGTGGCTAAACGACGAGTTCTTAGATATCACTTCTTGTTTTATTTGTTTTATGATACAAACCTCACACCTGAAAAAAGTTGGTCGTTCAGTAGAACAAGAACCATTTACATGATCAGACCACATGTGTCGACTCACGAAATAATTTTTTATTATCTTTTATCACACGAAACATTGCCAGGAGAAATTTAATTAATCACGACCATCCCTGGTTTTTTTACCGAACAATAAACCATTTATTGAGGAAATCATCCAATTGGGTTTAAAACTCCAAGCCGCGCTAGAGGCAAATGGCGGCCAGAATATCCAAGAAGCGTACACAGCCGTCAAAACGAATATGATACGGTTAGCGAAACGAAAGGCAATCTGGCTTGCTGGCGCCCCTAATTCTGTCATTAAATTCAAAATATATAGGTTGAGTGCCCTTGAAGACGACCTTGGGATACTGGGGGAGGAAAGAATGCTATTAATCAAAGTTACAAAAAAAGGATCAAGGAACCTTGAACTGCTTAACGGGAAGCGCCAGGAGTGGAATGGCATACTATATGAAGTATGGAAAATCCTAGCCTGAGAAAGCGTGCCATTAATGTTAAGAATACGCTGGCCAATGACGTAATTGAGAGAAATTCACTGAGCAAGTTATTGGTGTGGAAAAAAAAAATGTAATATATGAGACCTGAAATAAAGAATAAGCTGTGTTGAGCTGTAGTAAGATGATCATATATTCCTGAAAAAATGTAAATTACGCTAATGAATGAAAAAGAAAGTAGTAATTGATTCATTGATTAGTTTATTAACACCCTGGCTTCTTAATAAGATGCTTTGAGATATTGAAGAGTGTAGGTTCTAATGTCTATCCTTTAAGGGAATAATATAAGACCGGAGGGAGGGATCAGGGTTTAAGTAGCAAAAAGTATGAACAAGGTCAGGGATTGAACCGAACAGTCACAATATTCACTCGATATTGGAACGCCGCGGGCGTCCGGACATTCTTCGGGGCGAGTATTCAAGAACATCCCCGAAGTCATCAGGTTTGCTTGCGTAACGCGTACCTGTTGCTGTTTGCCTCCACTTTTAAAAAAAAGCTTTATCTAATAATTAGGGAATTCCAGTTCCGTGTATGTAGACCCACATTTTGAAGTTTGTGTGATGAAAAGCTCTCCCAAATGGGGGACCAGGGTGTCTACTCGGTGAACCCTTTCCAGCCCTCCGTGACATCTAGGTCCGTGCCTTCACTACGCCGATCCTGGAAGATTCTCCACCGATTCAGAATGACATCGACGCCTTTCCCGCTGATCATATCATAGGTACAGCACAGGTGACCGGTCGGAGATCTGAGCGGTCGTCTGCACAGGTGGAATGAATGCAAAAGCTCATCAAAGAAATTGCCAATTAAGTGAGTTCTCCCCCCGTTGAATTCATTACGTCAACGGTGATCGCGGCATGTCAATGAAGCGCTCATTTCTTTTTTGATAAATCACCATTCCAACGTACAGCAGTAAGCGAATAGGTTCCAATGTGGATCTGTTGATATGTCTCGAAACCTGTTCTTGCAGGGAACAGTACGAGTTGCCTCTTCTACAAATTATGATGCCGTACTTTCATTTCTGTGACCAATTAAAGCCGTAGTTTCGGCACGACCACTTGGAGTCAAGTCAATGGGTAACTGGTGCTTGTTTGCAAGGGTTGTGCTTGGCCAGTGACAATAATCGATTGATCCATCAGTTCGATTATGCAAAACATTCGGAGATGCAGTGCCATCAGGCATTTCATTTCATTAAGTTACACTGCCCAAATTTTTGGATGGTTTGATAGGTATGCCCATTTAGCAATGTCTCAGGAGCTTACACAGGTGGGCGGTTTCCTTAGAGTTCATATCTCGGACATCAGCGTCTTTTTTGGAGTCGTATTCAAAAGAACGAGAAATACGGTTTAGCGAATGTATGAAACACTTTATATAAAAAAGCCACACTGAACGAATATTCCTTACCTCCCCGATCTATAGCTTGTCTATCATGGTTGGACTATCAGTAGCTTTCCTTCTCGCCGGCTTGTCCCTTGTGCAAGGGGGCATTGTACCGTATACCTTCAACATTACTTCCACTGAAGTCAACCCCGATGGTTTCCCGCGTAATGCCACTACTGTCAACGGTATAATGCCAGGACCTGTTATCACTGGAAATAAGGGGGATGACTTCATGGTTCTTGTCAACAACAACCTCCAAGATCCTAACATGTACCAAAGTGTGACAATTCACTGGCACGGTATTGTAGGCAATGGTTTACGTTAGTGTGTTTGGCTACCAATACTTTCTTTCTCTTCCTCTAGTTACAACGTCGCACCAACTACGATGATGGCCCAGCTCAGGTCACACAGTGCCCCATCGCCCCGGGGTAAGTGCAGTTAAATCCCATGTCACATCTCACACTCTAATTTTCTTTTCTCATTTTTAGCCATTCCTACCAGTACATGGTTGAGACTGGGGACTCCGAGGGTGGCCAGGCCGGTACTTACTGGTACCACAGTCACTTGGGTGCTCAATACGTCGATGGTCTTCGGGGTGCCCTTGTCATTTACGGTAATAATGCCATTACTTCTTCAAGGTTCTCATGGGCTCAGTACGCTTTAGATCCCAATGACCCTCACAAGGACTTGTACGATGTTGATGACAAGAGCACGATCATCACCTTGACTGATTGGTACCACGAGTCCGCTAAGAAATTGGGAGGTAAGTCGGGCTTTTCTGTATACCTCGTATGATTTCTGACTTTGCATAAGACGATTGGATTAACAACAGGACTATCGAGCCTATCCCCGATGCCAACTTGCTAAACGGTTAGTCACTAGATATTATTTCTCAGCTAACTCACTCAATTTCTCATAGGTGTCGGTCGATACCTGAATGGTCCCCCCACACCCCGTGCTGTTATCAACGTCGTCCAGGGTTAGTATTATTTCCCTGTTGTTATGGCACTATTGACGATTTTCATAGGCAAGAGGTACAGGTTCCGTATCATCAACATGAGCGCAATTATTCCCTTCAGTAAGAGACAGATCTGTTTTTCCATCATGTGAAACTAACGAAGATCAAAGACTTCACCGTTGAAGGTCACAATGTGACTGTAATCGAAGCAGATGGTGTCAGCCACCAACCATACGAGGTGTCTTCAGTCGGAATTGCCGCTGGTCAACGTTACTCGGTCGTCGTAAGTCCTAGTCCATTAAATGACTTTCAGTTTTTTGAGGACGTCATTTCTCTGGTCAGCTTAATGCCAACCAGCCTGTAAGGAACTATTGTGAGTACATCAATGAACACATGTAGTGAGACTGACAAGTTGCCAGGGATCGCTTACCCTAGCAATTTCCGAGGTGAGCAGCCCTTGACAGGTAGTAACATCTGACATGACACTTATCATTTAATTCAATAGACAGTTAGTCTTTTATTCTCATTTAATGCTAAGATTATCATCTTTACATCTAATTTCAGCGATTACTACTCCCCTCCAACCCAACTGTGCGTGCGAGCCATTATTTCAGCGGAATTCCCGGTCTCATTTTTTTCTCTAGACAACGGAACTGAAGCATTTGCTATCTTGCGCTACGAGAATGCTCCCGACGCTGAGCCCACTACTCCCCAGATCACGCCTTCTGAATTCGGTGTTTTCCAGGAATACCAATTGAAGGTCAGAAATCGGATAATTGAGCGTGAAGATAGCAATTAATCCAAATTTTAGCCGCTTGAGAGCCCAGCTCCTCCCGGTCCCAACGAACCTACGCTTAATCTCACGTTGAACTTCAGACCCCAGAATGGAAATGGCAGCATTGGAGCCATTGGAGGTGCTAATGTCTGGAAGATCAATGACGTTCAAGTCCGTGGTGCATCTTTCGCTTTAGTAACAATCATTTATTCCTCTCACAGTACACGCCTCCCAAGATTCCTACTCTGTTGCAAATCCTTAGCATGGGCGCCAACCAAACTGGTGGATTGCCCCCAGACGTCCAAGTTCTCCCTCGTAACACATCCATTACCGTCCAACTTGTTGGAGACGATCACCATCCCTTCCACTTGGTAATGCGCTGATTTATCATGGTCTCTGGAATACACTAAAGCTTCACATTAGCACGGCCATACCTTCCAAGTCATCCAATCTGCATTCGGTCCTCGTAACGAGATTGACCCTCCCGTCCGTGACACCGTTGAGACCAACAACTTCAGGGGTAACCAAAGTGCCCAAGCCGTGGTCATCCGTTTTAGGACTGACAATCCCGGCCCATGGGTGAGTTTTATTGGTATATACTGCTCCATATGTAGCTCATTGTTTTTCGCAGTTCTTGCACTGGTATGTAATTAGGCCCACAAACAATTGATATGCTGACATGCATTTTATAGCCACAAGGACTGGCATTTGGAGGCTGGTCTTGCCGTCGGTGAGTATGGCTAATCAGATTATAGTTTACTCTGCTTACACTTGCTCTAGTTTTTGCTGAAGACCCCGCTGGAGTCAGAGATACTATTCACCCTCCTCCCGCATGGGAGCAGCTTTGCGATATCTACAACGCACTTCCTCCCTCTGTGCGTAAATTAGTATCTTTTTTGAAAGAGTTAAATGGCTAATTTACACTTTAGCAACAATGACCGGGTCGTGACTCTTTCCTGCCCCTGTCGCTAAAAGACGAGTTCCAAGCTATTGCTTTTTTGGATCTCGTCTTCTTTTACATTATATGTGTTGAAAATAATAATCCTAATATATAACCCAGTCTCATATAGCGATATAACGGACTACTTAATTATGTACTTAATATATATAACTAATATATACACACTCGGCGATACTAGGTTATGCTGTGTAACGTTGACTCACTTCAGTCTCGTATAGCGATATAACGGACTGAGGTGAGTTGAATGCTAAAGTGCGGTTTAAATGTGACAGTAGAACAATAAGAGTAAATGTGATGCAAAGGAACAATAAAACCAAAGGGAATATAGGACAAAGGAATGAGTCATCATCCTTGATTATGATCCCTGAGAACAGAAGAGGGTAGACATGTGGGGGGCAAGTGCCCACTCACCCTCCCACTCATTGTGGAAATGGACATTTCCAACTATGTGCTAGGTACAATTGTATATATCCAGCAGGGTAGCTTTCCTCTCCCAGACTTTCACTGGACCTGAGCTCAATCACAATGTCTGTGGCAAAGAATTTCTTGCAATATTTGAAGCCTTCAAAGCATGGCAACACTACTTAAAAGGCATGGGAACTCCAATTGATGTTGTTACTGACCACAAGAACCTGGAACATTTTTCAACCATGAAAATTTGCAAGCCCAATGGTCTGAATACTTGTTTGCTTTTAATATGATTATTTGTTTCCAGCCTGGCTGCCTTGGCAGAAAATTTAATACTTGACTAGATGATGGGACATCCACTGAAAGAGGGGAGTAGTGACTATGTCATGATAAACCTACATAATCTGAAACCTATTTTCACAACTATGTATGCAACTTTCCACATCAGTTTGTGCTACTTATCTTATCCATCCAGTACAAATACCACCTAATCTCAGGACATTTTGGGCTCAACAAGACTCTAGCAATGATCTGCAGAGAATATACTTGGCCCAGACTCTGAGATTTCATTAAGCAATATTGTAAATCATGCCTCACTTGCTCATGCTCTAAATCACAGCATCACAAACCATATGGCCCTCTCAAACAACCTCCAGTACTGGAATACCCATGGAATTCTATTTTCATGGATTTTATTGAACACCTAACAGACTCCAAAGGCTATTCCACAATCCTAGCTGTTCTTGACAGATTCTCCAAGCAAGATATGTATTTTCATCCTTACACACGGCACCATTACATCTGTGCAACTAGTGGAACCTTTTATCATTCACATATTTTCCAAGCGACCCATCCCATGTAACCTTCAATTGGGGTTCTGAGTTTGTATCTCATTTCTTTAGATCCCTCAGAAAAGTCCTTGACATGAAGTTACATTACACATCCAGATAATGTCATAACTGTCACAAAATGTCAAAAAACATACAAAATCAACTTTGACGACTCTTTGACTCAACTTTGACAAACCTTTGACTCAATGAACATTTAACTTGTCTCAATTTGATGTCATGAATGATTTCATTCTTAAGTCATAACATAGTCATAGGTAAATGATGAAAGGCATAAACAGACAATGATAGGAATGAGGGAGGTGTTAAGAACTAGAAACTGACTAATGTCGGTGGCCGACGGGGACCGATCGGGAGGACTTGGCTTCAGCTTATGTGCTGCGCCCTCGCAAATATCCGTAGGTTGTCCTTAAATTTCGGGCGGGCGAAGACTAATCCTAGTGAGTACCTTTCGGCGTGATACCGATCGGAATCGAAGGACAAGTCGAGCGTCGGGCCAAGGGGTCGGGGCCGGGAGTGGGCGAGCGCACGCGAAGGCGGATAGGGGGATTCTTAGTATGAGACTGATACAGGTGTATGAGGGTATTCTAAGTCGATATTCTGATTGCCTAGTAACTACAATTACAGCGGGTTCATATACAAGTAACAGGCGTCTGGAAAATACTAATGGGGAGAAGGGCGGAACACGGTATTAACAATAAGCTTGACTAGGAACGGGAAGTTTATGATTAGTTCGGAGGCCGATGATAACCGAGAGCGGGATTACGGTAAAAGGAAATGGTTCGAGGACTACAAATATAGATAGACATATGTGAAACATAAGATTGAACGGATCAACATAATAAAGGGGACGTATCAAAGTTTGACCAGACAATACGAGTTATTTGACGTGGGCGTAAATGGAGTTTGATCTTCGCGAAACATTCGTCAGCTTCGGGGCCGATGGTTTCCGAGAGGATGACTTGAAACGTTGACAAGTGGCGATAACCTCGGGGCCGATAGGGTTGCGACACGGTCGTAACAGTATCTCCCCTTTTGGCTGAAATCCCAAGGAGGCCGAAAATCTAGATCCCGTACGTAAAAACTTGTCGGGTACGGCTGGGTGTGTCAAACATCATGTGACTCGGCAAAAGTTTGCATATAAAAGTTTGAGAGTTCCTGGCGCTTGAAATTCCACTTCCCTTCCTTTAACCACCATGACCATAGGCTCGGGGTCAAAGCCCTTCCCAGTTAGGTTAACAGTTGCGCCCATGTCGGCGCCGAGTGGTACGGCGAACGCGAAGGAGCGTCGGCGTATACTCGAGCAGAAGAAAAAGGCGCGTGAAGAGGAGGAGCGGAAAGAGAAGGAGGAGTTGGCGGCCATCGAGGCCGAGGAAAAGAAACAGGCGGCAGAAGAGGCCGCGCGCAAGCACTAGGAAGCAGTGCTTGCAAAGAACAAGCAGCAGGAGGCTGATCAGGCGCGGGAGGAGGCGGCGAAAAAGAAGCGGGAGGGAAAAGTGAGTCGGCTCTGGTGTCTTTTGCGAACCTTACTGACAATATCTGTTAGCGCAAGGCTGCAACGCCTTCGGAGTCCGATGACGAAGAGGGAGAGGAGGACGAGGAGGATGCACCGGGGCCGTCGAGCCCCAAGGTGGGTTCAGTTTCCTAAAAAAAACTTCCTAAATAATTTTTTTCTATAGAAACAAAAGCAGGCCCCCAAGGCGGGGCCCGAAAATGACCCCAAGTGCAATCGGTGCACGAAACGGGGTCAAACCTGTCATCCCCGGACCAATGGTCAGGGCCGCACTTGTCAAGAGTGCGCTGATCAGAAGCTTGGGTGTGTTTTCCCGGGGGCCGATGGCTCATTCCAGGAGCGACAGGCCGATGCTCTAGAAGAGCAAAACCGCCTCATGCGGACCTACTTCTCGGAGACGAGTCGGTACCGATATGAGATGTTGCGACAACAAGGGCTCATAACTGAGCAATTGCGACTCTTGGGCATCGGGCTGGAGAAACAAACCAGTGTTATCGAATCTCTCGGTGGTCAACTTGAGCAGTATTTGGAAGTCTCGAGTTGCGGTGGGCATGAAATTGGGGTTTCGGAGAAGGTCGGTGGTGTGGTATCGGTGGCTGTCGGTGCGGAGGAGGGTTCGGAGGTCGGAGAGGAGGGAGAAGTTGTAGAGGGAGAAACTTAGATAGTGAAATATATTGGTTTTTCTTTTTAAACAAACAAATCATAGCGTGAAAACATAAGGCATAGTCGGAAAAAGGTCGGGTACCGCGTGATAGACTTATAAGGAATTGAGAGGACCGGGTTTGTTCGGATAAGCTTGGTGAAACCCTAAAACGATTTCCGAGGCATTACCGAGCTCTGTAGCTAGGATCCATGAAGTTTCTTCATCTGTACCTTCATAGCCAGCCCATTTGACCAAATAAAGTAATTTGCATGAGCGTCGGCGATTGTCGATTTTTGAGTCTAGGATTTCTGATATCTCGAATTCGGGTTCCCCATCAATAATCACGGGTGGAGGTGGTGGCTGTATGCGATCCGGTATATTGTTAGGAACACAAGGTTCTAACATAGATACATGAAATACCGGGTGCACTGCACGCATGTTGTCGGGGAGCCGAAGCGTCCATGAAAGCGTGCCGGCTTGTGCTATAACTTCAAAAGGACCTAAATATTTTTCAGAGAGCTTCTTAGAAGGTCTAGTAGTTCGGAAAAACTCGGCTTTAACGAATACTCGGTCTCCGATCTTGAAATCAGGAGGTGGAAGTCGGTTTTTATCCGCAGACCGTTGGTATCGTTCTTGAGCCATTGCGATAGTTTTACGAAGTTCTTGATGTAGCTTGTCGAGGTTTGTAACAAAGTCTTGAGCACGGGCGGATGCGAGATCGCGTTCCGGGTGGATTGCGATGTTGGGGTTGTAGCCTTTATTTGTGAAGAAAGGCGAAATGCCAGTAGTGGCATTCGGTGCGTTGTTGTATGCGAATTCAGCCAGCGGTAGTAGTGATTTCCAATTGTCTTGTTGATAGTTGCAATAGACACGGATGTATTGCTCCAAGGTTTGATTCATGCGTTCGGTTTGTCCATCGCCTTCCGGGTGATAGCCCGAAGTGAAATGTAACTTCATGTCTAGTGCTTTTCCGAGTGACCTAAAGAAGTGAGAGACAAACTCGGATCCGTGATCGGATGTGACATGCGACGGAACGCCATGCTTGGAAAATACGTGGGTAACGAATAATTCAGCTAACTGTACAGATGTTATCGTGTCATATGTTGGAATGAAAATACTTTGCTTTGAGAGCCGATCCACAACAACTAGGATTGCTGTGTGACCTTCGGATGCCGGTAGGTGCTCGATAAAATCCATAGAAATCGAGTTCCAAGGTTTTTCCGGTATCGGTAATTGTTTGAGTAGGCCATATGGTTTGTGTCGCTGTGATTTAGAGCGTAAACACGTAGTACAGGATTTACAATAGTGCTTAACAAAATCTCGGATGCCGGGCCATGTATATTCTCTTCTAATGAGTGAGAGGGTCTTATTGAGGTCGAAATGTCCTGAGATTGGGTGGTCGTGCTTATGTTGTAGGATTCGCAGCCGAAGGGTGTCGGAATCCGGTACATAAATGCGATTGTCAAGTCGAATGAAACCTTGTGAGTCTAATGACCATCGGGGCTGATTGGGGTCGGACGGGTTATCGAGGTGTGCTTTGGTGACTGGGTCTAATGGAATTGCCGATAGTATATCTTGATGTAACTTTTCGGTATCCATAAGGATAACACTTCGCAAGACTGGATGAATGAGGTAAGTGGCTCGGATAGATGCGGACAGTTGTTCCGATGAAAACATAGGTTTGAAATTATGCAGATTAACTGTGGCGTAGTCGCTACTCCCCTCTTTAGGATAGATGTCCCATCATCTAGTCATAGCGTCGGGTTTTCCACCAAGGCGGCCGGGACGGAAGCGAATTACCATGTTGAAAGCGGAGAGGTATTCGGACCATCGAGCTTGTCGACGGGTGAGAAGTTTTGTGGTTGAAAAGTAAACTAAATTTTTGTGGTCTGTAATAACATCTACCGGGTGGGCCGAGCCCTCCAAATAATGTCGCCATGTCTTGAAAGCTTCAAAGATTGCGAGTAATTCCTTATCGTGAACGTCGTAGTTGAGTTCGGGCGCCGAAAATGTGCGAGACAGAAAAGCTACTGGGTGTACTTCACCATCGGTGTCCAGAATGGACAATATCGCGGCAAGCGCATAGTCCGAAGCATCAGTTTCCACGATGAGTTGAACGTCGGGTTTCCAGTGCGACAAAATAGGGGCGGATGTAAACGCACTTTTCAATTCCTGGAATGCCGATCGCATTCGTCGGAGAAATTCCACGGGGTGTCTTTGCGAGTAAGACGAGTGAGCGGAACGGTAATTTTTGAGTAATTGTGAATGAAACAACGGTAAAAATTGGCGAAGCCTAAAAAGGACTGAATATCTTTAACCTTTCGGGGTTCCAGCCAATCTTGAATGACTTGAATTTTAGAGTCATCCATGCGGAGACCGTCGGGTTCCATCATGAAGCCTAAGTATTCAACCGTGTCGACATCAAAAGAACATTTTTTACCATTCGCAAAAAGACCATGTTTTCAGAGTCTTCGGAGGACTTCACGGACGTGTTCATCATGAAGTGTAGGGTCTTCGGAGAAGATGAGGATGTCGTCTAGGTACACAATGACAAAGACGTCAAGGAGGTCGGAAAAGACGTCGTTGATAAAACGTTGAAAGACCGACGGAGCGTTGGTGAGGCCGAAAGGCATCACTAACCATTCAAAGGAACCATAGCGAGTGCGAAAAGCTGTTTTCCATTCGTCGCCTTCGGCGATCTGAACCAAATGATAGGCGTGTTTGAGATCTATCTTTGTATAAATTCGGGCCTTCCGAGGGGCGTTGAGTAAATCAGAGATTAATGGTAATGGGTACTTGTCTTTTCGAGTAATCGTGTTTAGTCCTCGAAAGTCAACGCAAAGTCGAAGGGAACCGTCTTTTTCCGAACGAATAGGACAGGGGCTCCATAGGGAGACTTTGAGGGTCGGATAAAACCTATAGCCAAATGTTCATCCAAGAAATCTCGGATAGCCGATAATTCAGACTGCGAGAGAGGATAAACTGGGCCTAGGGGCGGATGTGAACCATCTTCAATATCAATTTTCAAATCGTAAGGCCTGTGAGGGGCAAGTCGATCGGCTTTTTGTTTACTGAAGACATCTGCAAATTCATGGTATTTTTAGGAACACCTTCTAAATCTGCGATCGGTTCGGTCACCGGGGATGCAAAAGCGACCGGTGACTTCGTCAACTTTAAGATTGACTGTAAATGCTCGGGAGCCGTCCAACTTGATGGCTCTCATAAAAGCTGCGGCGTTTATTAGAGAGACGGGCGGCGGAGAGCTCGGATTTGCCACGGGGGCCGGAGGTGCTGTAGAAGCCATATTTGCCAAAACAGGCGGAAACGGACCAGTCGTATCGGGTGCCGACGGGGTTCGGAAATGGATACTGCCCAATACCCAATCAATCAACGGATTATAGCGGGTGAGCCAGTTATGTCCTAGAACCACGGAGCAGCTCGAGTCCAACTGTGTTACAAAAAACGTAACTGTCTGAAAGGTTCCACACGGGAACCGAAGTCGGAGTTCGCAGGTTTGCGAGATTACGGAGTTTGAGGTACCATCAAAGAGTCGGAGCGGAATCGGATCTATTGTATAGGTTTTTAACTGATTTTTTCTGG